>JAOEHV020111844.1:0-15095 GCA_025447995.2 Isaurus tuberculatus | reverse complement strand
CTGCCAAAGTGGGGTAAATCCGGCCACCCCCGTTTACGGGGATAAACCCGGATCAAAATTGGATTGATTGATTGATTCTGTGTGATCCTGGTATAATACTCAGTAGGAAAATCACACTTTGTCAGTGACAGATGTTTTGTATGGTATGAATGTAAAAACTGATGTTTGGATTTAAATATTTGATACACCTAAGAAACATGAAAATTTGCAATAAAAAAAATGATTAACATACCAGATGTACCAATAGCCTGTTAAGTAATCACAACACAAATCTTCTCCACAGCAATATTCTCCTGCATTACACCTGAACAAATCCAGAGATTAAATAATTTAAAAAACTTTAAAATAAAATGTCAATGTAAAATATAATTGTTGAGGAAACAGCTGTATATTGTTTTAGCTTTGAAGACTAGTTTTGTGCACATGTACAAAAAGCGTCGCCATTATAATGCATTTGTTGCACTTTTTTCTTCAATATTAATAATATTTTCATCAAGAAATTTTCATTTTTCAATAAATAATATGTATTTTCAATATTTCATGGGTGCTTAGGGAGATGACTTCTAAACACAGAAAATCTCTTGCTTTCTCATTATGCCTACTCATGAAAGTTCTTTCAATGGCATATAATCTTTGTTTCAGACGGACATTTGGGACATTATAACTTCCTTCTAAGTATTATAACTTAGATAATAGTTTTATTTAAACAGGTTTTTGAGTGTAAGAACAAAATACAGTATCTGTATAAAGTTAGGTAAAAATAATGCACTCAATTTTTGCTACAACTATTTTCAAGAGTAAATGACAGTAAATGTCTTAGAAGATATATATATTAATTTGTGTCATATTTCTTTTTTAAATATGAAAATCTGTTCTAAAATATATAAACCCACTTCCAAAGAAGGCGAAAACAAAGTAAAAACCAGAAGTCTTTGTCTTGATCCATTTCAACAATTTTCCAGGCAAAATACTAAAAAATCAGAACTGCCAAGGATGCATGTTTAGTTTTTCCTTAATTTGATCACAACATTTCACTAAACAATTTGCATTTATTAAGTATTTTAAAATTTTTATGTGGTATTTGACAACCATTTACCATATTTAACAATATATTCTTATTTTTTCCTATGTTTGAGTATATTTAAATTCAATAAAATTTAATTCTGTAAAATTTTAAAAATAATTTTGGTGCGATGTTTTGAATTTAAAATTTCTGACTTATATTCAACAAAAGGTATAATTATTTTTTCTCTTTAAAACATTGTTTACACCTAAAACAGGTTTCCAAGCAACAAAACAATTTAACCAAATAAGCTCATTTAAAATTATATTTTTTTTCAAAGCTCATATCTCCAAAATGTTAATAGGTTACCAAAGACTTAATGAAAAATTTTGAATATTATGATGAGTGAGTCAAATAAAAAGAAGAAATTTCCTCCATTCACTGTTGTAACAATAACAAAAGGAAAAAAATTTAATGATAATATCTTCAAATCATGCTGTAGGCAGCACTTGTTTTCCTGATGGCTATTTTCCATTGGTTACAATTCAAAGTATAATTGTAACTAACCATACCATTCTTTCTCAAACTGCCTCTACGGCCCACAACCATGTCTCTCAAGTTCACCCCTGAGATTTAAAATTACCCTTTACTTTGAAATTAAGAAACTGTCTAACAGGGTTATGAATTACACTTCAAAGCCAATTTCCATTCCACCTCATTTTGTAGTATTAGCTGACCTTACCACTGCTCTTAAAAAAATACTGCCACAGAAGATCATCAGCTTATGCGTGATTTAATCATACCTAAATCCTTTTACAAGCCTAGCACTCATTTACCGACCTCATAAGGATGAAAAGCTGAGTAAGTTTTGGCAGAAAAGAAGGTCACACAAATGTTCCAATTTTGGTAGACCCAAGGAATCGAACCTGGGACCATGTTGTTGGAAGGCACAGATCTTACCAACTGTGCCAACAATGCCAATTAAATTATCTCAAGGTTGAAATGTTTAAGAATGTTACCCTGATAGAGGGCTAATACTTGGAAATAAACTTCAATTATTACATATGGCAATTTATTAAACAAATCAACCTTGTGTTGTGATTAATTCATGAATTCATTTTCTTACTTGTAAAGTTTAACCTAATTCATATTTTTTTTAAAAATTTTGGCTGGACTTACAACTGTTGGCAACTTAATTTCATTGCTCATTTGAGAGCTCATTATTATCTTAATAAAAGTTGTGTGCTCACCAATTTCTCTTGCACTGATATGCATTTGCCTACAAAATAAAATGTTTGAGTTTTTTGCTTAATATATCACAATATTAATAAATAAATTATAAATATTTTTATAGCCAATCTTTTGACTTTCCCATTTATTTAAAAATCAGAGTTAAATACATCAAATAATTGTTAAATATCACCAAAAAAATTGTCAATTCAATTCAGGACCTTTCCATTTTTTATTCAATAAAGAATATCAAGCTATTTTTAAAAGGTCAGTCTATAAATAATTATAAACAAAGAAACAAATACAATCGGACGAAATATATTTCACTAATATTGATCAATATCAGTTGATAATAACTCACAGAGGAGAATTATGCTACAATATTCTGTTTATAATCATATGATTTCACTGCAAACAGAAGATTTATGTTAATACATATTATATAGTTTCCGCATCATCGAAATAGAGCCTTGCAAAACTTTCTAATATAAAAGTCAAACTCTTTGAAATACAATATACACTGAACAAGATATTTTTAAAAGCAATTATAGCTGCTCTTTTCTAGCTCTGGTTAATAATTTATTTGTTTCCGAATTTACTTTATGCATAATTAGTTGTTTTCCAGCAGAGCAACAGTAAAGACCAAAGTATCTTGAATAATAATACTTATAGCACAATTTATCAATTTTCAGTAACTCTTCATAAGTACTATATGTAAAAAGACTTACATATTCCATGTTCCAAGACAGAAAAACGCTTAAAATAATAAAATATAGGGGGAGTATATTCCAATTATTATTCTTCCAAATATCACCCGCCATGTTTTTCCTACCCTTCGCCTCGCTAAGCGTTGTGGGTATGAAGCTTGGGTGCAGAGGAGAGTGGAGGGGAGGGGAGGGAAGGGAACTTTTCAGGCTCACAAAATAATTGCAGAAAAAAAAAACCACTATTTTTCGATTTTCTTCTTCATTTTAGGTGCATTAAGGTATTAGACTCCTTCGAAAAATTTTAAAGTTTAAATCTCCAGGAAAGTTTAGGTTGATTTGTCCCTTTGAAAACAATCTCTTAAAGAGAAAAAAATAAACGTTTTACAGAAGCACTTTGATAAATTTAAGAGCAGGGGAGAATGTTAGACTAACCGTCCTTTTTCTTCCTTTTTAGAATGAACGAGGCATATTCAAAAACAGGAAAAGACTCTCTTCCATCCGTGTTAATTTTTCCCTTTCATGTATATCTTTTTTTACACAAAAATATATAGTATATCTTTAAGTGATGTATGCCACTGAAACTTTTAGTCCTACGCCTTAAGTGTTTAACCATTTTTCATTTCAGTCAGTCAGGGGGCTTGACTAAGTCACCCCGTTAAAAGATTAACAGTTTGCAAAGTGCATAGATATTTCACCAGCACGGAAAAGAGGAAGCCAAGCGAACTTCCATGTTAGGGCGATTCGTTTAGAAAAATGCCAGTTTCAAAAATAACTGGATTCTTGTGGACGGGACCTTAGTCTACCAACGGCAAACTGTTTTTCAATATCAGGAACATCGCAGAATCGGACACTGGACTGTCATGGCGTAATTTGGTTCACGTTTTTTTATAATAAGGACGAGGTTTAGACTGGCCAAAAGATAAAAACAAGTTAAGGTCAAGCTCAAACTGAGGCTGAAAATAATGTGAAAATATTTCTAGTTGAAACTTTACTGAGTCTTGTTTCGAAGTACAGCAAAAACAAAAACACCATTTCTCATTTAGCAAAGACGACAACGACGGCTACGAGAACGTTTTCAAAAAATATTATTCCTCGTTATTGTAATAATATTTAGACTATTCCAAGTCTTTCGGCATAGAAAGTTTGTATCAACATTGCACGAATGAAATTGGTATGAACGGCGTGGTTGTTTGTAGAGAAAATTAAAAATTCTTCGTCACGTGCTCGCGTCCTCCTCGTAACCTCAAATTTGCCCAGTTCACGTCGTTGTCAGGACGAGAACGGCTAAGAAATGTAGCAAATTGTAAAACTCACGTGTGGGGCGTGCAAAGCCATTGTTTTTGGTCACTAAGACTATTGTTTCATGGCGTTCTCGTAGCCGTCTTCGTCGTCCTTGCTTAAGCTCCCTCAAGGCCGGCGCAGCAGGGGGGGGCAGGGAGGGCGGTTGCCCCCCCCCCAATTCTCAGACTAAGTACAATTTTTTATTTGCAGTGAGACAAACTTGCCACTTGTCCTCCATAAAGCCGAGGACTTCTATTAGAAGTTCCATACTAAATATTTTCAAAATACCTCCAGAATACGCAGAATTAGCATTTCAGAGAGTGTAGTTTGCCAAAATTTCCCAGGGAATCATGCCCCCGGACCCCCTGAAAGCTCGCACCTAGCTTCGGCGCTTGCTAAAATCTTCTTTACCCCCCAGTCATCATGAGCTTCCGCCGGCCCTGTATCTACGATTCTCCCAAGTGATACATGTATTCTGTAATACCAAAGACCGCTCAAATAGAAATAACAACAATTTAGGAATAGTTATAGGTCAAAATTGCCAATTGCGAAATTAAAACGTTGAACCTTGGACAAATGTATTGGTTCTTTCAACAAGAAGAGTGCATGTGGGTCAAGCCAAACTTCGCAAATATTTTTGAAAAAGATATAAACAAAAAGCCCTCTCACGCTTGACTATAATAATTTGGAAAATCTTTTTTAGTAAGGGTTAGCCACGCCTTGTTGACGAGGCCTTATAAGGCCGAAATAGTTGTTTATTGCTGCTTCCAGTAAAGGTTGGCCATTTTTGGTTGTAGATTCAAGAGGTAATGCCCGCGACAAACTTATAACTTAGGTTGGATACTCTCATTTAGCTTAACTCTAACATTGAGGGCTGTCAGCGGTTTGCTGCCTGCGAAGGTGGCTTGGTACTTCGCCGATCTTATAGCTGGTCTGGCGGACTGTTAAAAGGAGTTCAGAAAGTCAGAAGACACTACGTCCGGAGGAATCTGAGAGTTCCAGAGTCTAATAGTTCTTGGAAAACAAGTATGTAAAACACTGAATATTGGATTGTAGTTGCTGATAACATGCCTTGTGCCGAGGTCTAGTAGCCCGAATATAACTGGAACGGGTGATTTCAGCAAAACGATTACAGTTTACAATGTTATTATGAAACTTGTAAAAAGGGCTGACTGATTAAGAAGACGTCTGTTTTCCAAGGTATCCCACCCCAGTCCCTTAACTAAGCCAGCTGTGCTAGTGGTTGATTTGTAATCACAACAGACAAAGCGAGCAGCATTTTTCTGAACTTGTTCCAATCAAACATTGCCTTAGTGCCATCTAAAGTGGTTGAGAGTGTTTATTAATAAGTACACTCTCTCTCTATTTGAGTTTTCTTAATTAATATCTTCAACAGGCTTCTTTTTTACAAGTGCTTATCTTGTGTACATGATCGCGAAGATAGTTTCAAAACGTCATTGCTAATAGATGTGGGACAAACTCAATCACAATAATCGTCGTACATCCTAAAGAGGGATTTATAATCCAATCGAAATCAACCAGCCTGCTCCTATCAGCTGTGGCATCACAGCTCAGCTGATAAGAGTTAAATCAGTTATGCATCGGTAATACAGAGCAGGCGCGGCTTTAGGGGAGGGGCCGGCCGAGCAGCGGCTCCCCTTTTTAGTGGGACAGTGACTTTTATAATAGGCTATATATCGGCGAAGAGTGAAAATATTTGTTTATAGACATGTCAGAACGAGCGTTACTCATAATAACTGACACAAAAGATGAAAACAAGACCACAATTGTTGCTTCATTCGTGAGCAGAAAAAAAAAAATTTGAAAAACGAGGACTCACTGATTCTTCGTTTATAGATTTCAAAAATGCAGCTTTTTTTGTATATCTAGGAACTTTTAGGCTTTCTGAAAAATTAACTAGTAAGGCTTTTTTAACGTGGAGGATAGTGCAGGAGATGGATCTTAGGCTAGAACTCTGTGTCCCCCCCCCCTTTCCTAAATTCCTGGACCTGCGCCTGCAGAGGTCATTGGTTCGAATCCTTGTAGACTGCGAGCAGTCTCTTTCTTTTCCTCAGATTCTCAATTTCTTTCATTCATCCATCTTCCGCACACACATCAGAAGAGTGACGATTTTCAGTTTTTATACTGGGAAAGGGGGGGGGGGCTTAATAGAGAAACTACGGTAAAACGAAAGTTCGAGCGGCGTATCGTTGAGAGGCTGCTGACCGAATGGATTGTGGAAAGGATTCGGTTAGTAGTCTATCAACGATTCGCCGCTCGAACTTTCGTTTAATTCGACTAATTCTAAGAAAAGGAAAGAGTCGAGAAAATCTGAATTTTTCCCTCTCAGTGCAAAAATCGTTCACATCGTCGTTGCCATGAATCACAAAACCGTTTTCTAAAAAAAAAAAACCTTTTTTAATTCTAATTATATCGTTTCTTTCCTATCATCACAAAGGTAAGACCTAAAAAACGGTCCAACTCCAAGTCAGTTGTTGACGGTTTATTTTTTTAATAAAAATATTTAAGTATATGTTTTACATATAATATAAAAGTTATATTTGAAATAATGATTTAATCTCATCTTTGTGTAGACGTCACAAGCTAACATTTAGGGTACAGGAAAATTAAAAACGGTTTATAAGACGTTGAATGGGTAAAAAACATTTGTAAATTTAGAGTCCTAAAATCGTATTCGAAATATTTCCATGTTTTTATGAAAAATGGCGGTGGATAAATGCCGGCTTCCTTATTTTTGGATCTTTCGTTATTTTGCTCTTTCTTAAAACTTGGTGGGTTTGACTGCGGAAAATCTAGGTTCCCGATAAACAAAGGCGATCCAGTTTGCAAGGACTTACAGAAAATCACTGCTACTCCCATCTTGTCACGTTGCTATGCCGATGGCCATTTGTGGCAATAGAACAAGCTAGACAAGATGGGGTAAAAAACACAGCTATACAGATGTATAGTTGCATGAATTAAATGGATTTAATTCAACTGCCGGTTAAAATCAGCAAAACACAAATGTGCATTCCTTTTCTGCCACTATTTTCGATTTTGTAAAAAATTCCGGCAAGGAAGGATCTTAATTTTTTGAACAAAACCAAATATGTAGTTATTCTGAAATACGAAGGTTCTAAATCGACAATGCCTTTCATTCTCCATTCAACGTCTAGTCTTCTAAGGCTATCAAATTTTAAATATTTTTTTCCATAAACTTACAAAAAATGAGCCTATATAACTCCTAAAATTACTCCTGGCATTCTTAAATTGTCAAAAATAATTATGTTTACGATAGAAATTATAGAAATCGTATACTTAAGTAAAAGTCTAATCACGTGAGTCGACACGTGAATTCACGAGCCAAAATTCTACTGTCGCAGTTGTTTTGAAAAATAAGGCATGGAAAATAATTTTAAAACATGCCCCCCTCCCCTCCCCCTCAAAAAAACTATGAAATTTGTTAAAAGTAACAAACAATACAAAATAACAACAAAATTTTGATGATCGAACGGCCGCTATTCATGCAGGTCCGTATTTTCTGTAAAAAGAAAAGAAAGAAATAATGTTTGATGAGCTGAAAATTCGAACACTGAAAAGAAACAATAAATGAAAGGCAATTATATCCAGTTCGTCGGCATAAAAACTGATGGGTGATTAGGACTGTGTGAGGTCAAGGGCAGGGCGACGGAGAGTTTTCAAACAAAGAACTGTGGAATGGAGGGAAGGGAAGGGTGAAGAACCATATTCCAAATTAATACAGGGTTCAACAGTAGAGGGTCTTAGATTGTCCGTTACACCGGCTCACATATATTGAAAATTTAAATGGGAAGAGCGTCCCCCCCCCCCCGAAACCCTTCCTGCGCGGGCTAGTTTTAGAATACTTATCTCCCACAGAACTGGATTATTTGGAGTTAATTTAAGCAGTATGATTTGTTCTCATTGGCTGTAACAAAATGTGTCATTACGCTTGAACAGAAAGCTAAAACAATCCTATACTCCTAAATGTTGAGGTCAGAGTAAATGGAAGAGACGAAAGCTAATATCAATGGGCCGAGTATATATATATCAAGTAGAAAATGTACTCAACTTATAAACCCAAGGGTTTTCATGCTTGATATAAAACTATCTATTTATCTGTTTAGGTATTGCAAGACTAAATAGTTTGCTCATAATTTATAAATGGGCATAAGAACAAGAAAAAAATAGCATTGAGACTACCAAATATGGAAACGAATACTCACGTGAACAATTTGTAGGCAATAAAGGACAGAGCAACACTTGATAGAACCATGGGAACGGGTTGGCTGTGGACATGAGCACATTTGGCAAGTAAAGAAACATGACCATACACGAGGAAACACTTGGAAAGTTATTAAAGGAAAGCCATAGTGTACATTTCTATGTTCTTTTACTCTAGTTTTGAATTTTCGCTCCTATATACGTTTTTGGGCATTCTCTGCAAGCTATTTTGTAAATGACCCCTCGTGTATCTTCAGTGGAAACTGGATCTTTTGGCTTAGGAAACATGCTACCGATGGTCTTGTACGGCTTGAGAGCAACTTGAATGTTGTATTGATTTAATATTTTCTTAATGGGCTCCGAAACTCCTCCTATATAGGGGTCTTAGATTGTCCGCTACAGCGGCTCACATATATTAAAAACGTTAAGAAATGCCGTACGTGAAACAGACAGACCACAACACCGCGATCACTATACCCTGCTCTTTTCGACAAGTGTTAGGGTTCTTTTACGTCCCCAAATAGAGTGTCAGGAGACTGGACCTACCGTTTAACGCCCTTATCCGAAAAGGTCTAACCATTTGCAGATGTTAGAACAAAGACAACACCTTCTCCTCAGTTATTTTAAGACCCTAAGTGTTACTCCGGCCGGGAATCGAACCCGAGCCTCCCGCTCGATAGAGTGGCACCTTACCAAATAGGCTAAACAGGTGGGTTGTTGGAAGCTGGCCAATATTAGTTTTGGGGTTGAGTTTGTACCGCAGTTATAAGAAATGAAGTTAAAAAAGAAAATAGAGGCTTCAAAGGAATTGGAACCCGTAACCTATGCGATACTGTGCAGTACTTTTATCATCTGAGCTATACCAGCTACAGTCACAGCCGCAAGAGCTCGTCAAGTTTAGTCCGCTTGTCTACTTAAAGAATAAGTTCAAGTAAGATCACTGCACCACCAACGCAGAGGTCAAAGGTTTGAATTCCGTTATTGCCTGGATTTTTATTTTTTTTACTTCCCCATTATTACAGTTACGTATATAACCTCGAAGATCGTTTCTTAACGTCAGGGCTGATAAACGCAGTAAAAACTCAGTCACATGCAGTATCTGATGTACAATAAATTTAACCTTCTCTGAACAGCCGTAGCTTCATAGCTAAGAGCCTGTTTACATGAGTTACACAACACGTGAGCAGATCTAGAAAACAGTTTAATTTCTCTAGGGAGATTCTCGGCTTGTGGAAATCGTGGAAAATTAAGGAAAAAATAGAAGCCTTTCCGAAATGGCCGCAACTGAAAATTCCTTAAAAATTGTCTGCCTTCCATTTTACTCTCTACCCAAAAGAAAATGAAGTTTTAATACAACTTAAAATTAACTTTCTTTCCTTTAGATATGTTTAGTTTTAGCTGACTGCGGTCTCTCATGTACCTGCATGAAGATGATTACAAGATCGAAGCGTTTGCTACTTTTAACAACAATTTCGTAAAACAAAACCGTTTTAACATTTTTAGCGAAGATGTCCCATTTGTTTATTCAAGAACAAAAATTGCATACGTGTTCTTGTCCAGTTCTTTGTTTCAATTCATAAGCAACTAAAATCATGTAAGCACATGTTCCATACCGTAATGTTCCCCCACGTAGTTCCTCCATTATCCGGGACACTCGTGAAAGACCGTGAACTCCATGATGCTGTGGCAGCTGATCCTTACGATCGGATACAACACCAAGGGGCTTTTTGTACCGAAACTCACGGGCACCTCCCGAAGGGACATTATCTGGACTCACAGTTGGCATCAAAACACCCTTGTAACAAGACTCCAACTCTGTGGCACAGGACGAACCAACCTCAACAGGGGATAGACCGCTGAGCTTTTGACCAAGCTCCTTTGTGATTTGAACGTTTTGTACCGTGAGTTCCGAGTGAAGGGCGCTGGTCTGTTAATAATCATCAGATTCAAAAATTTCGAACCTGATAATAAACTTTTTTTTTCACATAATAATTTTTTTTTATTTGAGGCTTGCCATATTATACTATATAATATTAATTGTAATCATTTTTTTTGAAAATGAAAGTGATAGTACGTGATACCTCGAAACCTTGTAAACCATCAGTTAAAAAGTGCACATAAAAAACTATATACTTAGAAAAAGTCTTTTTGCTAATAACACGCATAAATTGACAAAATGAAAGGACAAATAAATTGATTTATGTACAATAGCATAGGAGACAAATCTTTGATTAGACGAGAGAAGGATATTACAAAGTACGTATACCATGTTTGTGAAAGTTTGTTTTGATTGCCTGAAAATTTAGTAATTGTCTTGTAAATTTCATATTTTTTCACTCTTATTAGCAAAAAAATTTCTACAAAACGTGACCATTGCCGGCTGGCAAAAATTAAATAAACTTCAAATGAACCAATGAAATTCATGAAATTTAAATTTTCTTGCCATGTTGTGACAGCTGCTCTCGTCCATTCAAAGATTTGTCTCTTATGCTATGTACAATAATTAATGCACTATAACAAGTCGTTGATAGGGGCTTTTCAATTGCCGTGGTTGATATAATCTTTCCTTTCCCAAGTTATGAATCAAGGTTGGTAGGAGGTAAACCTGTTAGCTATTTCAAAAAAGTGGCGAATTTAATTTGATTTTAGGATCACCAAGAACAAACCGAGAACAAATACATTTAATTGTAAGAGCGAAATTTGAGATCGGTGTGGCTGTCCAAGGTTCTCATGATGCTGATATTGTGTTTTGACTACTGCGCATGCTTAAGCTTGACTAGTCAAACATTAACACAGGAATAAACAAATTTAATCCTTACCCAAACCCTAACTTATACTCCGAGAGATATTAAACACCTAACTCTATCAATTGAAAGTGTTTAAGATGGAAATCCGAACATTGCAAAGCCCCCAAACCCTATTCAAGTTGGAGCATGACCAATAGTCAAAATACAATCTCAGCACGATTACAATCACGGACCGTCACAACGGGTCATCCGAATTTTAACCAGACAAATCTAACTGTTGCAAAAGTGAAAATAAAACAGACAATTCTGTCGCACACCTTGCAGGGAGTATCCTCTTTGTGATTCTCCTCAGTGGAATGTGGTAAGTGAAGTTCCACTGGCATCCCAGCGTGGTATCCCGGTGCTTCCACACCAAACACGTGAGCATTTAGTTGAGTGGAGATCAACCAATTACTTAGCTGAGGGACCAGCTGTGGTCGGCTGGAGATTGGAATCAAAACTGGTTTGCGCTCACTCAACCACTGACGAACGCAAGGCAACAAAAAGGGTTGTTTAACCCCCTTTTTATTTGATGCGATGTCAGATTCTTCATTCATCATCTCTTTTGAAGGTTTGACTGTTGACTTCCATGATGAACAAGACCTGACAAAGAAACCAAATTATTTTCCATAACAAAAACAATTTTCAAATACGTTTATATATTTTACTCTTATCGAAATAAAACATAAAAAATCAATTAATTTCGGTTGGGGGACGAAGATTGATTAAAAAAGAGATGGCATTAGCCGGCTGGAAGTCTTAATAGGGAAGAGGAATAGTTGCACAGAATAAAATCAGTTCGAGTTTCGTTCGAAAAACTACGAAGTCGTTATGCGCATTTAGGGTAAAAAGGGAAAAAGAGTGAAGAGCAGTTTTGACTTGATTGATAAAAAACTTAGTACTTTTTGTTTTGAAATTTGGCTTTATCCTAACATGTATATTGAAAAGGCGGCGTGGTTGGCGCAGTTGGTAAGATCTCTGCCTTCCAACCAGGAGGTCCCAGGTTCAATTCCTCGTATAATAAACAGAATATTACATGTCCGCTTGTGGATACGAATGTAATCTTCTCGTGTTCAAGTTGATATCTGTTGAACACTCGAAGACAAGAATTCATATCCACGTGTGGACATGTAATATCCTCTTTATCTTACTTGCAGAGAAGTTTGGAGAAGCTCGATCCATTCAAACACAACTTCCTCCCTGTTCTAGTTTCTTCCAATTCTTCTACACTGTCCGAAGTCGTGAGACGGGTGCAACTAATACTTTCACCCAACAACTGTCGATTTTCGAAACGGACAATGCTGAAACACCAAAGCGAGTTTCTTTAGTGTTAGCTTAATGACAGTTTTTGCGAAATTTCAACACTCAAACGTCAAAGTACCATTTAAGATCATTTGACTGCGTTGCTTTCGTTAATTCTTTTAGTACAGTTCAATAAGTTTTATACACCAATGAATCTCGCAGCCTTTTACTAGACTTTAAACGATCCATTTTTTTTCCTTAGATATAAACCATTAACTTAGTTTTAACCACAAAGTTTTTAAAAAACGACTGAAAAATAGAAACTTTGCTGATTTGAATAGAAGCATGCAACATAGAAAACATTTCAAATTTCCCCTCATAGAATAATATCTGTGCAAAATGTGAAAATCTCTTCCAATCCTCCGTTTTCGTTTATTTTTCATTGACCCTGCCTCCCCCTTTACCCCTTCTTCTATCCAAACCCCTTTACACTTCTTCCATCTGTATCCCTTTACTCCACCGGGGAAGAGTACCTTTTGAATTCAAAATCCTCTGAAGCCTTAGTTTTCAGGGTCCTTATCAATAAAAACTTGAAAACTGTGAATTTCAATATATGTTAGAACTTTAGCATTTTCTTAGAAAGGGCTTTTGTATAATGTCAAAACAAAAATGAGTATTGCTTTTTGGAGTGATGTTTTTCCGCTTGCTGATAAATAATATAGCACGTGATTGGTTAAATCTACTGACATAATGTGTTAACGATTCTAAACACCCAACCTCCTTAAACAAGAAATGTAACAGCTACAAACCTGTCTTGAATATTTACAAAGCTTCGTGATGAACGAGCCTCTGGTAAAACTCGTCTTTTACGCCAATATTCGTTTCCCATGTAATATTTTTTCAACATGGTTCTCTATTGAAAACAGCAGAAAAATTCCATTAGATCCAGGACGGAATTAGGAATTTTTGATATGGGTGTCCACACTTTGACTCAGAAAATACTATAGAAACATTTTTCAGCTATTTCACGTCTCGCAATTACGCCAGTCTTTTAACAACTCCCAAAAGTACGAAGTTAGTCAATATATGTCGTCATGTCGACTTTTCTTAGAAGATACAGACATCCAAAAAAAACTGCTTTGTGACAAATGGCAAACAGGCAAATGACCATCAGAGAGTAACGCCAAAAATGTTTTATTGTGAAATATGCTTTGAACTAATTTTAGTGGAAAAATGCACCGGCCTTCCATAAAAAAAAACGAATCGACCAGTTTAGTGATAAAAGGCAATCCAGTCGATGTGAGAATTTTAGCGTCAAACAAGAAGTAAAAAAAAAAGTCGGTAAGGGAAGGGGGTCCGGATTCCCCCCTTCCCCCCCCCCTTCCTCCTTCCCTTCCCGACCCTCCCTTTGGATATTCCACTGAGCAACATTAAAACTTGTTGAGAATTGAAAAATCTGTTTGTTCACGGGGTAATATTGATAAACTGCTCCACTAGCATACAACTTTTAGTTTAGTTATTAGATAACCCTTGAGTTCATAATTTGAGAAGGCTTGACAACTATAACAAATTCTTGGTCCTTTTGAAAAATGAAAAAAAAATTCTGCGAGGGAAAATGTACGGGAAAAAATTATGTTAGGCAAAAAAAGAAAACAAAATCAACGTCTTTATAAAAAATCTTAAAAATCAGAAAAAAATCTTAAAAAGACTTTTCTTCAGGGAAAAGTTTTTGTATAGTTAACATACCGAAAAAAATTGTGGAAACGGAAAATCCTCTAGCGCTCCATCAGCCAAAGGGAAATATTCTTCAAGCTGCCAAAACTCAGACATAACGGATATTTTTTGCGAAATTTTAAGTTGCTTATACATAACCAGGAATTAAGATCGCTTGCAACGTTTTGTCTAAACTGAATAAATAAATAAATAAATATACAGACTCATTAGCCGAGCTTGTTTGCTCCAAACAAGAAAATATTATAACTTGATATAGATCTTTTCGTAATACTTATTCTCGATTCATGCTGTTATGAATTTGGCCTAATATTTTTCTTTACAGACCTCGTGCTTGGTTAATAATCTTTTAATTTTACATGTATTTACCTCGGTGTCGTGAATTCTCAACCAAGTCAGGACTACCACGATGAGAGCAATGAAGCTATACATTATAGCTTGCGCTAAGATGTTTTCATCAAGTGCTACACAAAATCAAAGATGAAAAGAAGTCTATGTTACTTCAAAACTGAAATTTCCAAGCATATTTTTTCGAAAAGACAAGTCAGAGTTGCTTTAAAAAAAGTTTAATTTGCAGGTTAATAAAAACAGGATTTTTACCGATCTTTGACAGCAAAATCCTATCCTTTTTTTTGTTAATTTAATTCCAATTTCTCGAACTCACGTTGTAAACATTTTGAAATTATTTTCAGTTTTAATTTCAGCCACTAACCTAAGTATGGGTTCTAATTTTGAGTACGTGTATAAATGAAAGTCGTGAAGTCATTAAATCTTTTAATTAAAAAAGTTGATGAGGTAAAGGCCGTGTTACACGAAGCAATTTTTTCAGCAACTTGCAACGCAATGACACTGTGTTGCAAGTTGCTAACAAAA
>JAOEHV020111659.1:0-15101 GCA_025447995.2 Isaurus tuberculatus | reverse complement strand
CATATTTTTGTTTTATTATTTTTTCTTTCGAATAGTCACAAGTGTAATTATACTAAAACAATTAGTCGCCTCAGGCTTTGTGATTATCGGCGAATAGTCACCTCAACCTTCGGTCTCGGCAACTATTTGCCGATAATCACCTCGCCTTCGGCAACTAATTGTTAAATAGCACTAGCTGCCTAAAACCTGTCTTACCTTAAAACTCCTCTGAATGTAAGACCAATATAGCAGTAATGGTTGTTTATTTGGCAAACTTGGGACAATGCAGAGCTCTCGCTTGATATTGTATAGTAACACAATGGGACAGCTATGCAGAATAGCATCCACTTGGCCGAGCTGTTCTGGTAGAGAATTGTCCCAAGTGGACACTAATTGTCTTCGACAGACACAACAGCTGCTAAGTCCTGGACCTGAGACAGAGCGATTTTCACACCAAAACAGTGAAAAAGAACTGACTTGTAACAAAACAGACATCACTTGTGAACCCTTAGCGTTGCTCAACTGAAACTGACACTGTTTAACCCAACGTCTTTCCAAACGAAGATACTCCCAAAGTGCTGTAATACTATTACTGTGCACGATCAGGACACAGTCAGATGCTGATGGGTGTACTACTACACTAACGACACACGATTCGGAGTCTGAAAAATAAATACAGAGAATATTGAAACACTGCCGAAGATTTTGATGGAGCCATAGCTACACTAAAAAGTCAACTTACACTTTCGGTTTCAATTTCCAATGACGTTTTTTTTCTTTTTCTGCTTGTATAAACTTGAAAGGGGGAGGGGTGACCTAGTTACATTTTATCGTAAATCTTGTCAATTTTCAATAATTAAATCATCAACTCACCCTCAAAATATATTCCTTCATTGAGCCAAAGTCTCGATTGCGAAGATAAATCAAATGAATAAAGTTTATGTCCTTCAGTAGTAGATATAAACAAATGTTTCCCCGCGTTCCACACGCCGCAGATCCCAAGTTTATGATTAGGCGAACCGGAAAAACTCGGTTTGCTTTGCAAGCACGTCACAATATCGTCCAAATGCAAAAAATTGAACATCATTCTTGGGATCACAACTTTTCTGACTCATTGAGGTGTCTCTGCTGCAATCTCGTTTACTCGGAATGGTAAAATTGTATGAAACCTTCCTTGTAGAAGGCAGTCACGAAACTTTCACATGACGGCGTTGGTAGCCAAGCCTTCCAACACGAGAGATCTAGGAACTAGTGAGATAGACAAGTAGTTTTAGATGACGTCAAAACATGAAACAACGAAAATAAGAATAAAAAGATTTTACCCCGAGAGAAAATTTTGGGGCTTCATTTGCCCCCTTCGTAGAACTAGGTACCACTAAAATGCTAAAAAAAAATTTCAAGCCAGTGGCTCAATGGGGCCGCCATTCATCTCCGATTTATGTAGTATTGAGCGAATGAGAGTTTTTAACTTTCTCTGAATGGGACACTTTTATCTATCCATCACAGATTAGCTCAAAGCAGAAGCTGGTACTGATTTTCCCCACTTTGTTAAGGTGGACAGCTGAGTAAGCTTTGGCGGAAAAGGAGGAAGCAGTGGCTAAAAAGAAAAGATCTTACAAACTATATATAACTTATATATATGACAAGATGATTGACTGCGTCGGTGTTTCTCAAAATAGAATTGCATAAAAAGTGTTAGCTGAACAGCGCTATGAAAGGAACATTAACTAAATCATAACGAAGCCGCCTACCTTACAATACATAGTTTTATAAAACCCAGATAAAGTTGGTTGAAATGCTGAAAACGAAACTTCAGTGAGCAATGATTTTTCCTGATATGACACAAATTTCATTTTCTTTTGCAAAGAAGGTTTTATTTCTATTGCACTGGGGAATAAGCACTGAATTCCGTAGGTTCCATCCCGGTGGAGTGGCTGGCTCCAAACTCAATTTCCGACTTCGACAAGTCTTGATACTTAATAGGGGGGAAGAAGGGTGTGTGTTTTTTAAACTTATAGAATTGCAGACAAAGACGGCACGTGTTAAGGATTATAAATAAGATAAGAAAAGAGCTGTAAAACAACGGATGCTGATTGTCAATAGGAAACTAATTAAATATACGTGTAACATGAACTTAAAGAATTAAGTTGAATTTACAACCACTTTTTTATTTTGATCCTACAAGTTACATTAACCTTCCAGGTGACTTTACATGATCATGATGCCATTTTTCCCTTTATTTTATTTTTTCTTTTTTGAAAAAAAAGGAGTAAAAGAACCTTTATGTTAGGAAAAATGTAAAAATTGTCAAAAGGTCAGGTACTACATAGGTACTAGTATCAAACTTGAAACCACTAATATGGACACCACGTTGGTAACGGGCATGCATTACTCCTTTAAAAATCTAACGCAAATAAAAGTGAGCCTGATGTTAGCAGCCATGGACAGCTGTTTCGGTCTAGTAGTACGTCAGGGCTTACCCACTGACGGGTTAACTGCCTGGGCGAAACTCATCTACAGCTGTGTCCGCCTTTTTGGGCCTCGTCAGCATGGCATAGATAACAAGCAGGCTCATGCAACCGGATTCCCACACAACACACTTTATATAAGTAAAATTAAAGTAAAGCGTTATGTTTGTGGGATGTGGCTTAAATATTTAATACATGTCAAGTAGCACATACGTTAAAAACCAAAATTAGTTGAAAATGGATTTAATTGGTCTTTACTTTTGGGCTCACCCACTTACCTAATGATTAGAGTGGGATTTTAACGTGGGACAGCCCATGCAATACAAATTCAGTATCCTTCTCTCTCTATAGACTTATAACATTGCAATATATCGTTTTTAAAAATCAAAGAAGGGCATTGCAACTTAACTGTTTAAGATTTGAAAACTTCTTGTTGTTTAAAATTATTCCTTTTCTTGATTTATTTCTCCAACTTTTTATTTAGTTTTTGCTTAAAAAGTATATCCGTTTAGTACGAAAATATTTTGAAGTTCCCAGATGTTTATGGTCAATTTGCTAACTATTGTGTATCTGATGGCTGTTAATTACGATAATATTATTTTGCAATACCAAATTCAATACGATTTAGAATTTTTTTATTTCAGGTTCTATAATTTCCTTCTTTAAAATCAAAGGCAAAACATTCTTTATAACTTACATCAAACAAATATAGATTTTTCCTTTATTTCAAAAATGATGAATAAATATTTTATTTTCCGCTGTTGACTCATAAAATCTTTGGGACTTCTATTTGACAACAAACTTCAATTCTTTCACAGGTGATAGATAAAGAAACAGCTGATTTTAACGAGCCGAAAGGTCTGGAATAGTCATTTGTTAGTGTTAAACGACAAGTTGAAAACCAATGAAAACAATAAAGAAATTTGCAATTCAAAAACTTGCTTGAAGCCATAACCGCGCTAATAGGTTTCTGATTGGCGGCAGTGTAGATAAAACAGGAAAAAAAAACTGCGTGTTCCGAGTTTTTCTGGCTCAAAACTGAGTTCTGTAAGTCCACTCATCTATTAGTAAGTAATACCTTATGGTGGACGGATGAATTCTTTAACTGGATTACTTTTTCAAGACCGCTAGAAAGCCAAACAAAATTAGCAAGGTTGATGGAGGTATATACTCATGACAACTTTTTTTTTTGATAAATTGCCATTTTTTCTTAAGCCTTTCCTATTTATCATTCTTAATTCTTTTTAATTTTCTTTCATTGATCTTTTATGCCTACGTCCAGAATGTAAAGCTTATATATTTAGTAAGTTAAACTGGATTTAAAGACTTCATGCATCTTAACTTTAATTTATCACAAAGCTGGTTCAACATAGAAATGAGAATTTTTTTTTAAATTGAAATGATTTTTTAAAATTTTTGTTGAGTTACAACTATTTACACTTTTTTGTACTTAAAGAAGTTTTTTGATTCTTTTGCTTTCTTCCTTCCTTTGAAAAAAAATTTGATTTTCTCGATCACAGCAGGTTTTGGATGACTTTATTTTGCTTCCTGATTTTTAAAACTCATTGTCCACTTAAATTAAATCAATTTGTATTTTACTTAGTAAACATGAATTCAGTTTTCTTTCATGTTACTGCAAGATGATTGAATCATGTCAGACAAGAATAACCGATTATTTACGAACAGAAAGATTTTGCGGAGAATGTTGTATTTCTGATTGGTAATCTTGCATGCTGTTTAGAACTCGAATGGTTCTTAAAAAAACTGATTAACTTGTAGTGATCTAAATATCTTTTTTCTTTTACTTTAATTTTTCTTTTGTTATTCATACGATACAAAAGTGCATCTTTAAAATCTGAGCTTCACAGTGTACAGAAATCATTTAAGACCGAAAAAATAAACGAGCAGGGTATAAGTTGTGTTGTGTGAGATATTATCATAGGAAGGTTTTGTATACATTTTAAAAAAGCTAAACTGGTAAAAACATACTTGATGTGCATAATGAGCTAAATCAAAAGTCAAACCGCAGTTGTATAGCCCTAATGATGACACAGTTAGCCGATGTAGTATTTACCATTGTAAACATCTTCATTCGTCCATCTTTCTGCTTTCTAACACAGAAGTCTTGCGAAAAAATATCTTATATTTGAAACATAAAATATAATAAGCGTTGGTTTTCACAAATGAGTTTTGATGGTTCTAAGACTATCCCTTTTTCTGATTTCTGAATTGTTAAAAAATAGTTTTTTCAATTTTTGTTTGTATAACTATAAGACTGTTTGATTAATAAAATTTATCGGGGATCCATTCGATTCTTTGTCATCATCGGAACAGAATACATAATCCACTCATATGCCAAAATTACAATATCTGTCAAACGCCAACGAGCATAACCAACAATCTGCTTGTGTTGGATATCAGGTCGGCAGTTAGGAAAATTCTACGATTTTTTGCGTTATTTGATGGAAACAAATTATCTATTTTAGCTAAAATTATCGTAAGTACGCAAAACACTTTGCAGATTTTCATTCGGTGGCAGAACTAGCCGAATATTAAACATTGAATATCGACTGGAAAACCACGGAATATTTAGATTAGAAATGTAGGGAATAGAGAATAGTTTATATTTCCTATAAGTTGTCTTGACAAAATATCGAACTCTGAACAAGCAAACCAATTAATAAAACGTTTATGTGTACTCGTTTAATCTAACTTGTGAACTCGATTTCACTCGAACTCCAATCAGAAATGGCGAGTAACACTATGAAGTCAAAAAACAGTGGTGGATAACAAAGTGAGAATATTTGTTCCGACATATCAAAGAAATTCAACCCTATATCTAAAATTGAAATACTCCACCTCTACCCCGATTTCGATTCTTTATAGAATTTAAAATTGATAATAATCTCAGATAAAACTGTCAATGACCACAATATCATTTGCTGTATACAATACATTCATAAATCAACAGGACGTATTGCAGTACAGACGCCATCGAAACAAAGAATTTTCCAAATACGAAATCGGTGTACAGTCCATATCATGTTTTTTCCATGTCTTTTTTTAAATAATTCAATTTCAAATTATTGGTAGTGGTGATTTTTTAACTTATTTTTGTGGCACTTGATGGATTTGAAAAAAAAGATACCGAAAGTCTTTTTTCATTAAAAAATTCTAATTCCCTGTAACGAATCAAACTTACAATTTCCTTTACCAGTATAGTTCATAAGAACTGTTTATGCCTAAGGCGAACTATTTTACATTGATAAATTAACATCTTGTTCAATTCATGTCGGGTCATTTACAAAAAGGAGATGAACAAAACTGATATAATTATAAACTCGGAAGTAGAAAACGCCGAATGTTTTTCTTGCTTTTCTCAGTTTAACCCGCCTTCAGTGAAAACTTTGATTCTGAAACTTATTCGTCCCATATAGTTAAGCAACCTGCATTTCGCAGTCTTAGATTCGTTGCTTTTCTTTCCTTGTATTATATATAAATTATGATTTTTTTTCTATTTTTGCTGAAAATCTTAGTTCTTCTGTGTTTTGTTAAATATCTATATATGTCAGTATTTTTAATGAAGGTGGATGGCATAAATTCGTTTCTTAATCAGTTCATGTCTATGTTTTTCATATCTATATATTTCAATACTCTTTTTTTGTAGTATTCAAAGTATTTTCAGATGGGAAAATAATTGTCAGCAGGTTGATGAAGTGGCAAGTGCCATGTTCCCAGTAATTAATCAACCTCCCGCTACCGAGCTAGACAACGGCTCAGCAATCTTCATATTTAAAAAGTCAAGTTTTGACATGATGTTCCCCTGCTTTGTTTTAGAGATAAAATATTTCATTAAGACAGATTTTGTCTTCACAAAACAAAAAACTTGAACTGAAAGATCTTTAAAACAACTTCACTTATTTAAAAAACTATTGCTAAAAGTTTTGAAAACAATTACATTTGGTTTTACCGAAATCTGTTGGGTGTAAATAGACGATCAGTACACAAAACATGTTTATGTTCAATTCATTTATAATAATCGGAGCTTTAATCAAAGATTAGTGATTTAAAGTTTATTTGAAGACAATCAGTACAATATATATAACTATTAGCAAGCGTTTGCGTTGTTTTGTGTGAGATTTTCTCTTTTGGTCCCCCCCTCCCTTTTGTTTTTTTTTTTTTTTTTTTTTGCTCTCGTTCCAATTTTCGCGCGGCTAAAAGAGAAAATCTCGCCAAAAACTAACGGAAACGCTTGCTACGCAGGGTGCATAACTATGGTTTCTTAATTTTTTCAGACTTTTTCAAACTTATATAGAGTTACGCTTCCTTTAATTAAGAATAGTCTTTAGACAATTCCATGAACAGTTTTACCCGCTTAACAGCTAACAGTGACTGTTAATTTCTTCCTATATATGTAAACAAGAGAATACACCACTAACGTTATCATAAAAAACTTTCCATTTTTGTTCTGAAGACAAAACATAATTAAATTCTTGCTGTAACTTTTTTTTATATAAAAAAAAATGGAATGTGTTTGCGAGTGACTATTTACATAATACATAATCAAAAAATCAAAAGTTTTTGATCGTGGCAATATGGTTGGGTACGAACCTGATCTCATCTAACTATGTTTATGTGGCCTTTCTTCATTTTTACAAGAAAGTTTTGTACTGAAAATTAATTAACCTTGAACATCAATTCGTAATTATCGTAACTGCGAAATTTTTCAGCTTTTTAGAGTCACTTTGTTGCTCTGTCAATTTGTTGCCGCGCAAAAGGTTTTAAAAAAACAAGTTAAGGTATATATAGAGACAAGCTTTGCATCTGTTTACTCATTCTATAGGACAATACTCCACTTACTACAAGCAATATAGTTAAATTATAAATTTACAATGGCAATTTTACGCGCTGTCCTCATCTTACTAAAGATAAACTTCGAATTCCGCGCAAGGCTTCGACTCGTAACTCTATGGATTAGCAAATTTTTCATATATAAACTAAAAAAAATTGACAATTCTACCATTTAAAATTTACACCTTTAGTTTTTTCAAAAACTAATGACAAATCTTGGCCCGTGAATACGCATCATAAGCCAGCATTCTGTTCTTAAAACTGGTTGCAAAAACTTGTTCGCCCAGTTTTACTTTGATCACAAACGATGACATTTTAAAGTAAAATCATTGAATTAGATCATGATTGTTTTATGTTGTCCTTGTTCGATTTCAATCTAACTATAGTAACCCCCGACAAGGGCCGTTAGCTGATAAATTTTCCGTAAACAAAATCTTTTCAGAATTGTATATCTACGAGATAAATATACTCAAGAGAGAAAAAAATTTTGCATGGGAAAAACAACTTTTTCCTCGTTTGTCTCTGTAATGGTTTCGCTGATAGCATTTTCTTACCGTTTGCTTGCAATCGTTTTCAACATATTTGGCCAAAAATTTAAAAAAAAAAGATTTTCTTATGACAGAATTTAGAATGTAAGCCATTTAATATATAAATTATTTAAGTTTTGCTACATTCCTAAAACTTGCTGGTCAAGTTAGAAGTGCTATAGCTTTTGGCAACGGTCAGCATTTAGCTTGTTGCAATCAAAACTCAAACAAAACCAAAAAACTGATCTTAATTCTGTCCTTTAACAGTCCTTTGTGTTTCATTACCAAACTTGCCGAAATAGTGCGTTGTTGTCATAAGGCTTTATTGAATAAAGACTAAGAACCGCAACGATTGTTTAGAAAGTCTGTTTTGCCCCAAACAACTTAATGCTAATTAATAGAACGTGATAATAGAACGTGATTACATATTTTAAAAACTTTTAGTTTTAAGTTTTTATCTTGTAAACAAGATATGTATTAAAATGTAACTTCACAGTGGGGAGACTAAAGCGCCTGAAGCCAGCATTTGTGAGAACGCAACACGCCTTGCAATTGTTACGTTTCTGCTTACAACAGTTTTAACTGCAACTGTTAAGTTGTTTGCTTTCGTATAGTGCTTCGCCTATATCGAGTATGAATCTATGAACGGCTGCTTCTCGTGTTTTCTCGTACAACTAGTTTGTTCAAGTGAGTCAATCTCGTCGAGAAATCAATTCAATTGTCGTCAAACAAGCCTCTTCAACCACTAAAACGTTGATTAAAAAACGTCGGCGAAGAAGTGAAACTCGTGGTTTAATCAACTTGAGGTTTAAACATTTGATTTTCGCTCTAATTGGTGTAAAAGCTGCCGGCTTTTTGAAGATAGCTGAAAAGAAGGCTGTCAAAGAGGTAACGCTCAAAACGTTAGGTTCTAACTCTACGGATTCAGTAATGGTCAAACGTTTCAACCTAAGGTCGTTTAAAAAACTGTATTACCTTCTCGCTTACGCAATTTAAGTTAAAAAAAATTCATTATATATGTATATGGTGAAATTGAAAACTTATTCTGAGAAAACGATTTTTAATATTATCATGTTTTCATTACGCAGATGTTTTTTCCCATAACATAAAAGTTCAATTTATTGGTGAAGCGGCATCTTCTCTTCCTTTAATACAATATGTTGGTATCAGTAAGACGTTTAATTTTCATTTATACATTTATGTTAATCAATGTTTTTGGAACGCCTACCAGTAAAGATGGCTAGCCTTTTCATTCGGTTAAAGCCTGGTTTCCATATGTCCCCATCGTCCCGATCGCCTAAAAGCGGTTTCCATTTGATCGCTTGCAAAATTTCTCGATTGCCCCAATCGCCCGGATAGAACTACCGGCGATTCGGGAGATCGCGATCGTCCCGATAGTCTGGGTCGTTTCAAACCTTTCCAGATCGCCTGAACACATTTTGGTACGGGACAATTATATGGAAGCCAGGCTTTTGCAAGTAGTGTAGTACTATTTAAAGAAAGATTGTATCGTGACAAGTCATTTCTTTTAGAATAAAGTTAATGACAAAAAGACTCAGCACTAGAACGGTGTAATCAAACATTTGCCAATGCAGTGCGTTACTAGCATGCATCCGACAAATAATGATATTGCACTAAGTGGAGCAGTTTGCCGGTTCGAAATCGTATGCATGATTTTCTCATTTTAGGAGTGCGCAGCGCTTTTTAAAAATACAGAAAATTATAATTGTTAATTAGCTGTATTCATTCTGAAATCTTTCTTCAGTTTTGATCCAAAGAATTGTGCCTTTTGTTTAGCATTATCTAAAGAAAAGTCAAGGAAAATCATAAAATGCCATAAATTCTACATCAAACTTTTCTGAACAGTGATTGGTTGTTTCATCATATCCTGCTTTGTGAGTGGCTAATTATGCAATGAGCTGCATAACTGACTCAGGAGAGTGAATCTTATTCTGAAACCATTTTACGCGGAACCAATGGAACTGCAGGAACGCGCTTGTCATTTGAAAATGGAATAAAAAAAGGAGGAAATTAACTTCAAGTTCGTAGTTGCCTCTGATTTCATTGATTACAGTTACATTTGTTAATACAATTAATGTCATTTTGTCAAACTATTAAAAAAATACAGAGTTAGTCCTCTCGGATTCACGATTTTAGAACATAATTTATTCGTCTACGAGGTTTTAAACCTTTAAAACTGTTTATTTGACATTTAGTAGATTTAGGGCTCCTGGTAGATTATATATTGATTCAGAATGCAGGATTTCTGTTGGACCTCTACGAGGAAGTTTATTCCTTCCCGTAACTATAATACAGGAAATCAGAAGATTTAGATTGTGTGTTATTCATAGGTTCCACTTTCCTGCCAATAAGTAAGCGTGTGCGAGCTTTTTTCGCGCCAAATTAACTATGTTGGCTTCATAAGTATGCAAAATTATTGCATTCGTATACCTGCCAACTCTCACGCATTATGCGAGAGTCTCACGCCCGCGAACCAAAGACGTCGATCTCACGCATTGAAGGCAATTTTTCACGCCTAAATTGGAAATCCGGTTGACTTGTTCTTTAGCTCACTATAAACAAAAATTCAATCCAATATTCCCCGTAAATATTCCAATAAACTGCGCTTGATGTCGAGTTTGAGTCCTAACTGTATCAGAACGTGCTAAAATGTCGCACTTCAGTATGCATTTGAGGGACTGGGAACGAAGTCAAGTCTCGTGATCTATAACTGAAAAGCTTCAAATAGCTTCGGACGTGTTCGGAAGTCATCGGAACATCTTCGGTAGCGTTCGGTAGTCTTCGGTAAATCGTCGGAAGTTGCCGGAATATTTTCGGAAAGAGACGAAAATATCACGCACTTAACTCGGAAAAGATTGGCAGATATGCATTCGCTCTGAAGTTTCATTCTTTCATTCCCTGAAGTTCCATTCTACCTTCCTTTTATTGCATTGTCTCTGACGACTGTCTCTGACGTTTTAACATTTAAAATGTGTTATTATAATTATGTGAAAACATTGAACAATTCTGCCATGCAATTACTTACAAATACAGTTCTATTTGGGGAATGCTTGATACTTACGTAAATTATAATTTTAAAAATAAGCATCTTTGTTTTAAGATTGAAAAATTGAATTAAAAGAAATATACAGGATTTTTTGGTTATAATATACAGTTAAAATTGTTTGCTGAGTCAATTGAAATAATATTTTTAATAGGATTTTTATCTTTGTTTTCAGCTACCATCGATGAATCGATAGTTGACCAGAAAAACCGGTTTAACCCGTTGAAGCTTGAGATGATAAAATTCCGTGCTTCTGACTAGTTAAGCTTATGGTTTCTTCCGAAATTCAAACAATTGCAAGGTTGGCTTTCTTTGGCTCTTAAAAATTGCTGTTGGACATATAAAATAAAGAAACTTATCTTGATTTAAACGAAACATTCAGTTTTATACTAAATATTAAAATCTAGATCAGTTTTTGCGAGAGCGTCGTATTACCATCTTTGGATTTCCCAATAACAGGAAACTGGGTCCGACAATAAAACAGTGGAATATGAATATTACCCTTAACGATTCGGGAGCTAACGCCACAAACATTTTATCTAATAACATAAAGCACGAACTTTTTACCCTGATAGCCTTGTCACTGGGGAACATCACTGGAATTATCGTCGGAACAGCAGGAAACTGCCTAGTGGTACTTGTGACTATCTTCAACAGAGAAATGCGAACAACTACAAACCTTTTTATTGCTAGTTTAAGTTCTGCGGATTTTCTAGTAACAGCACTTTGCATGCCAATCTTCTTTGTTTACAACGTGGTTGCGTGGCCGTCATGGCCGTTTGGAGACACCATTTGTAAGCTTGCCTCTTATACGGTCCATGTGTCGGTAATGGCGTCGGCTTTAAGTCTTCTCTCTATTTCATATGATCGATTTATATCCGTTTATTTCCCAATGAAACGAATTATGAACATACACCGTGCTAAAGTTATCATGTTTCTGATATGGTTAATATCACCGCTCCTTCTACTACCATCTTTGTTCCATCACCAAGTCGTGAAAACAGATTTTGAAGGAGAGCTGTGTCTAGAGAAATGGGACACCAAGAAAAGTCTGCATATTTATCAGATGTACCGCATTTCTTTCTATTTTCTTTTTATGGCACAAATAACCATTGTATACTTTTTAATTGGACGTCACCTCCGTAAACGTCGCCTTCCTGGATTTCAATCAGCACAAAACAAAAATAAACTTCTCCTGCAAAAGCGAAAGGTCACAAAAATGCTATTTCTTGTGGTGTTGTGTTTTGGCTTTTGTTGGCTGCCCTACATTATCAACAAATTGTTTAATATCTTTCCGCCAAGAAAGAACTTCGAATTACCAAATATTTTTGTTTTTGTTGGAAATTTTCTTGGACTTCTTAACAGCTGTATCAATCCAATTCTTTACGCAGTGCTGAACCGTAACTTTTCCAAAGCGTTCAAAAATGCACTGCGTTGCCGATGGAATTACGAGATAGAGGAGCGACGCCGTCGCGCTAGTGAACCGCAGATATCCGTCGAACGCCCGTCTACGCCGTCTCACAACGGTCGAGAGCGGCGACTAAGTAGCTTCTCAAGCGTGCAGTCTTTCGCCGCCGAGTTTTTGACCTCACTAAACACTAATCCCCCTGAGTCTGTCCTTGGTTTGACTTTTCGCAAGCTTGAAATAAACAGTGTCGATGTGAACCAAAGTTATAAGAGCCCAAAAAGACGTGTCAGTTTTAGTGATGCACAAGAAGTAACCCAGACAACGGACAATAATGAAACAGCTCGGAAAGTTACAACCCTAGAAAACATAATGGAGAAACCGCATGATGAAGAGGACGACATATCAACTGGCAATGAGTGAATTTAATGTTCTTCTGACGCTTTTCGTCAAGAAATGCAAAACGATGATTCTATGTTACAGATAAAAAGATGCCGTGACTGCAATAACTGTGAATTATGAGTTTTAACGTAAATGATCATGACGGCAGTAAATTTCTAAGAATCTACAGTTAGAGAGTAAGATAAAAGAAAACGTTTTTCCCAATAGCACAAACAAGCTTTACGGTTCTGTGCGATTAAAAAAAAATTAGCGTCAATCGAGATTTATGGCGGAGGAAAAAAAACATTATATGAAATACAGAGGCAGCGGAGGAGTTTATAGAGTGGGGGCCAAGCTCAAGTAACAGAATTTTGGGTTAGGGGAGGGGGAGGGTGAAGGGCAGATAATTTTCTTAATTTATTCTTATGTCAATGTATGCTTAACCTTAAGCATAGGTCAAAATATTTTATATATAACTCTTCGGCCTCCTCGATGAGAGTTAGTTAGTCTGTTCTTTCTTTATGTACATTGAGTGTATAACAAGGCTTTTAAAACGTGTTTGAGTTATCATCGAGCGAAGCAAACTAATTTCTTTCTAAGAATTTAAATTGGGAAAAAAAAGGGGAGGAGGATTGCCTTTCCTGTTCCCTTCCCATAGTCCACGGTCCCTTGAACAAATATTTTGCTCCTCTAACAGAACAAAACAGTCTTGCATGGTAAATGGCACCAGCAATGATCATAGTGGCCCAACACACAACGTCATTTTAACTGCAAGAAAAGATTGCACATGTGTACTAGTATTAAGTACTTGGAGCCACTATAATGGGTACTAAGACCACCATGGCAGCGGGCATTATCATTTAAATCTATCCAAAACAAATAATGCTGAGCCTGCATGGATGTTAGCAGCAATAGGCAGCTGTTTTGGTGTACTAGAAAGTCAGGACGACTTACCCCTGACGGGTTAGCTGCCTCGACTATAGGTTTTATTAGCTTGGCCTAAGTCACCGACAGCTCTTTCAGTTTAGTAGAAAGTCAGGACGACTTACCCCTGACGGGTTAGCTGCCTCGACTATAGGTTTTATTAGCTTGGCCTAAGTCACCGACAGCTCTTTCAGTGTAGTAGAAAGTCAGGACGACTTACCCATGACGGGTTAGCTGCCTCGACTATAGGTTTTATTAGCTTGGCCTAAGTCACCGACAGCTCTTTCAGTGTAGTAGAGCGTCAGGACGTACCCCTGACGGGTTAGCTGCCTCGACTATAGGTCTTCCTTAGCAGAATTCTATTTCGGCTTTTCTTTTGGGTCTGGTCAGCATGGCGTAGCTAACATAAAACGACTTTAGTTCCTATACAAAATATCGAAAACAGTAAAAGAGCATTGCTTCCAGGATGTTGCTGGTCGGAATCTATACTTGTGATTATCATTCCAGCCATATCCCACAAGCATACGTCTTCATACTTTCTTTCTTTATGCTTTAGCATATTGAGTAAATTCGTCATGGACAATGAGCTCAGATCGTTTTAAAGGAAAACAGACAAACTCTGGTCAAACTCAAAGAAATTCCCTTCTCTTAAATATTGTTGTAAAACAAATGTAGTCAAGCAGCTTTATCATGCAGCTGAACTTTGATGTTTGTTTCGATACTTCAGCTAAAAACTAACTTATCTCATAATTGCCTGCTATTTCAATGCCGTTAAAACGAATTAACAATTATAGAATTGCAGCGTCAAATACAACGGATTTAAATTTTAAAGTTCGTTAAAAAGCTGAGAAACTACAAGCTGTTTGTACATCTAATCTTAATTTTCTTGCACTAAGACCTTATTGGACCGGATGGCCCTGATAATAAAGTAATCACTAATTAATTTCATTAACATCAGAACCTGTTGGTCACGTGTGAGTTTACTTTACTATAGCCAATCTTGGGAATTGTGGAAAAAGGTTTGAGATTGGAACTAATGTGGAAAAATAGATTATTACCAATTATAATATTAACACGCAGTCTTTGTTTGCATAGTCAACTGGTTACAACATAATCGCGCTATCTGCTCCTCTTATGTAACCAGCTCGCTAGAACCACGTGTGGTTCCTGCTCTGGCCAAGGCTGTATATTGAATTCGGTAGTGTAGTCGGGAAACCAGTTACTCTACCAATGGAAACTACAATTAAAGTTAGAGTAAGGACAGCAGAATTAAACCCAAGTGAAATAAAGCTAAAACCTTCCTTAAACCCATATCAACGTATTTGACAAATTTCTCCGTGGGAACAAAGGATTTATCTCAAATCAACGTTCTCTAGTTGTAATAAATTAAAACAGACTTTTTTAAGGAGGGTGTGAATGGGGTTTACCGACTAACGACAAAGGCCGAAAAATATTACTGACTACCGACAAAACGAGGAAAAAATTACCGACTAGCGACAAAT
>JAOEHV020111561.1:0-15102 GCA_025447995.2 Isaurus tuberculatus | reverse complement strand
TTCTTAAACATTTTATTTTAAGATTTTACTCATTATTATGCATATCACTGTACATATAATCTATCCTTATTCTAATTCTTTTTTATTCTGATGAAGGCCACCACAAGTGCGGCCGAAACGTAAAGTTTTTATCAAATTTTTATACGTGTAAACCGCAAAGTTTTTAATAATTTTTAGATTTTTATTGATATGACACGTAAAAGCCTCAAAGATACTATTTGGTGATTCTGTCGACAAACATTCAACGATCTTTTTGCTATCAGACTTCTTGTCGTAAGTTAAGATTTTCATCAGGTCGCACAGTGTGCGATCGAACTTGTTTTTTTTTTTTGGTTGCACTTAGCACTTTTTCAGACAGCAATAAGAACAACGTTTTCAATCATAATGTTAATAATGATTTCGATGGTTTTGACAAAGTCGATGACAATACCTTCATTGATTACAATAATGGTCATTTGTCAAACATACCATTAAATTTCAATTTTTTTTCACTAAAATATATCTCCTTTATCTATTCCAACATTTTTTATCAGGCGAAATGGTGCTCGATCCGTCTCTGAAGAGATGCACTTGTGCTAAGAAACAAACTCATCCTGCAGACAGTTGGTGGTCATGGCTCGTCCTACTATGTGCATTTCTTTCTCATGTAATCATCACTGGCTCCATTGCAAGCTTTGGCGTGTTCTTTCCTGCATTTCTTGTAGAGTTTAAGCAGGATAAAGCAATAACAGGTACAAGCAGTAAGTCTATAGACTAGCTAGCACATACGTGTTGACGTTGATAAACAACCGTGATAGAAACTCGACCGCGTTAATCTCTGTACACTCCAATTCGTAAGATGGACCCACTAAAATAACCCGCTCCCAACAGTTGCGGCTTAATAGCTCAGCTGGTAAGAGTACTGCAATGGAATCGCGGAGGTCACGGCTTCAAATCCCGTTGAAAGCCTTAGTTTTCATTAGGTTTTTATTTTGCCTTGAAAATGTAATCGTTTTACATTTTTCAGGGGAAGCGATACCCCCCCCCCCCCAATTTCCCGCAAGTTGGCTAAAGTTTTGAGCAAGAGCTTTTCAAGTACACTATTATATTTATAACAACTCTGTTGCTTGACAAGAATAGACATTTCTGTTACCGGAACCGCACAACATTTTTCATAATGGTTTCTCACACTTATAGTTACCGGTTTTTATATTTTCAGTTCTTGTCAATTCACTTTGTTTCGTCGTTGCGGGGGTCCTGGCTCCAGTGAACGGAAAACTGATTGACCGCTTTGGCTGTCGGGTAATCCTGGCCTCTTGCTTTATGACATGCGCGGTGTCATACTTCACAAGCTCATTCGCCACCAATTTCTACATTCTCTTCGCAACTTACAGCGTCTTATTTGGATATGTGTTATGTAGTGTTTATGGTACGGTAATGTTAGCAGTTGCTTCACAGTTTGAAAAGAAAAGGTCGCTAGCCGTGGGAATCATTGCAGCCGGCTTTGGGGCAGGAGTTTTAACAATGAACCCAATCATACAGGTGTTACTTAGTCAATTTGGTTTCAGAGGGGCCTTCAGAGCTCTTGCTGGAATAATGACAGTCTCGAGCCTGTTGGCTTGCATTGTTAATAAAAGAACATCGAGAGAGAACTTACAAAGTGAAGTAAACATAGACGTTTTGAAGAAGGATGAAGCATACTCTAATACGTCCAAAGAGGGATGGAAACAAGTTTTTAAATCCTTTTCTATTAATGGAAACCTAACTGCGTTTACGCTGTCGCTAGCGGTTGTGGATGGGATGGGAATGTGGATCCCTATTGTTCATATGGTAAGTTTTTGTTTTTATTGAAATAGATACTATATTATTATGTTATGTTAATGGCTATATATAAATTTTAGTATTACGTTAAGAAAAAATATATTTAAAAACTTTAATCTTCTTTTCAAAACAGAAAAAAAACTATTCTGATTCCCTGATGGAATTCAAACCAAAAATCTTTTGGTTACCCGTCAGATGCTCTTCTCACTCAGCTATAGGAACCAAGCCTTTTCATTTGACTCATTATTCACAGTTGATTCATGATTCGTACCTGACTCGGGATCGTTTCTGAGTCATGAATCGTACCACTACGTATACTTGACACGTGACTAAATCTTAACTTGTAACTTGTACCTGACTCTGGTTCGTGGTTGACTCGTGGCTCATTCTTGACTCGTGTTTGTACTTGACTCGTTACTCGTTGTTGACTCGTAACTTTTTTTCACTCGATCGGGCCCGCGTTTGAGTCTTGGCTCAATCTTGACTCGTGCTCATGCTTGGTTCGTTACTCGTTCTTGACTCGTATCTCCTTTTGACTTTGGCTCGCGGTTGACTCGTGGCTCAATCTTGACTTGTGCTCATACTTGACTCGTTACTCGTTCTTTACTAGTAACTCCTTTTCACTTGGGCTCGCGGTTGACTCGTGGCTCAATCTTGACTTGTGCTCATACTTGACTCGTTACTCGTTCTTGACTAGTAACTCCTTTTCACTTGGGCTCGCGGCTGACTCGTGGCTCAATCTTGACTTGTGTTCGTACTTGAATCGGGCTCGATCGTGGTTGAAAGAAAAAAAAAGAAGTTATGTTTATTCTATAATCTGTTTAAAGTAGAGTAATCTATTCTAGCCTCAAAAAATGGACTTCAGTTACTTAGTGTGCAAAAACGTTTTTAAAAAAACTTAAAAAAACTTTTTTTTGTTACATTCAGGCTAAATACGCCCAAGGACTGGGTATATCACCAAACAAAGCATCTCATCTTTACATGGTCTTTGGCCTATCAAACATCGCAGGACGAGTTACATCAGGATATATCGTCAATTTACAATGGGTAACACCCAAACGGCTCTATGTTACAGCAGCCCTCATTGGAACACTTGTAACAGCACTGTTGCCACAGGCAACAAAACACGTGTACCTATTAATTGTGAACGTTGTGATTGGTTGGATCGAAGGGACAGTTACGTCATCGATTTTTGTATTACAGTTGCAGACCATACTAGATACTGTACCGCCAAACCTTCAAGGCCAGATATTTGGTGTATGCAATAGTGTTTTCTTCAGTGTTTGCGCTGTGGGTCCACCGATCGCAGGTTTAGTCCATCTTCATTTTGTTTAAATATAGTCATAGAAGAGTAGACTCGATAGTAATCTTAACAAACTTATAACAATGATATAGTAATAGGCTTAGTAATAAGTAGAATTAAAACAAATTTTAAAGAATACACGAAAAAAATCCAGTTTTTACTTTCACAACGTACGTTCCACTTATTAACATTCAATGTTATCATATAATTTATAAAGAGCAGAACTTTCATTTTGCATCATTAAACAGTGTGACTAACTCAGCGATCGTGAGCAACCGTCAGCGATTATATGGAAACACATTTCAGCGATCGAGCAAATCGTAATCTATCCCGCTTTGCTACCACGCGTGCGTCATATAGACTACAACTGACCATAATACCCGTTGGCACAAAAAAGAGCCGTGAACTGTGCTGGAGCTCACTGGAGCGTTAACTTTCGCGATTTATTGGAAACACGTGTAAGAAATTGATAGCGATCGTAAGCGATCCTACGCATCAGTGATACCAGCGATCCGGCGATCGTGAGCGATCATATGGAAACTAGTCTTTAAAGGGATTTAGCTCAGCATTTTTTTTAATGCTTGCGCTGGAACTTTTTTTAATGTCTTGCAGGTTTGCTGGTGGATGTGTTTGGGTCATATTCTGCAGCGTTCTACGTGGCAAGTGCAATTGAGCTGTTTGGCACAGCCTTAATCTGTCTAACGTATTGTTTCTCTAAATCGAAGAAACAGTTAGTTCATCAACACTGGTTAACGCCTGAAGGCCATTGTCTAGTAGTCGTTGAAAAAGTGTCTGTTCTCTGAATAACACGAGGGGTGGGGGGTCGGGAAAACTGTCCATTTTTTGGAGATGTGTCGCCCCATTAAAAGAATTTCAAAAAAATTTTTTAACCCTAGAAGGCATGAGGGGGGGGGGGGTCATTTTGACCTCCCCCCCTTTCAGTTTTTTTGGATTTAAATTTGAGCCAGTTGATGGAATGCCAAATGCTTCCGCACAACTGTTCTTTGGTTGTGAACACGTCTTTTGATATCTATTACATGACGTCATCGCTGGAAGTCACGAAAGTTTGATTTTGTCTTCAATATTTAAGTTGTGTGGAAAAATTTCTCTAAAATTTACAGATTTTATTGGTAATAATCATTTCTTTAATCATTTACATAGCAAAAAGGTGTTTTCTAATAGTTTATAGCAATAAAATAAAACAATGTTTAAATTTTCAAAATGTCAAAGATGGCGTCCATGAAAAGTTGTTTATTTGGCTACGGTTGCCATGGAAACCAATAAGGTGCCAAGTGACTATAATTAATTGGAAGTATACTGGACACTTATTACACATACCAAGTTTCATGTCAGTTGGTGCATACTTTTGAAACCCCCCCATCATACCTTCGTGTAACTTTTTTTTCTTCATGCGTTCTAGGGTTAATACAACACCCTCTGTTGGACCATGATCAGGGGCTCGTACATTATCCATCATTTGAATTTCTAAAACTTTTTCAAAATTTTTCTTAACTTCCAAAACTTTAAAAAGAGATTTAACTTTTTCCCATGCATTTTGACGCTGGCTAAGATGTCCTCCATTCGGCGCCACTCATCCACAACATTTTGTATAAAACGTTTAGTTTCTAAGTGTCTAAAAACTAAACATCGATTTGTTTGCAGAGCAAAAAAAAAATAAATAAATAAAAAATCGAATTTTTTCAAAAACCCTTTAAGTACAAGACTCAATTCTCCAAAAGTTTTTCCAACTGACTTTCTATGACTTTTCAAAACCTCTTCAAAACCTGATTATCTTAAAACACGCATGCACCATAAAAGGGCGACACTAACCAAACTAATATATTATTAGCAATATCTCCACACGGAATTAGGATATAACAATTCATTGTAAAAATTAAATAAAAATAGAAGAGTTTCACAAATCCATAAAAATATGTTATTAAAATAGCATAATTTATTTCTGGATGCAACTGGGATAAATAAAAAATATTGGGAAAAGAGGAAATTTGAAATAGCAGCTTCAGAGATGAACCATTAGATGGGTTATGGGGTCTTAGTCAGACTTCAGCTTGCACGAGTTCTTTCTGGTTTTTTTTTTTTGCTTTCTTTTGCTCGACGATTCCTTCAAATTCCTCTTTATGACTTTCCTTTACTTTCCTTTTTCAATAATTTTTCTTCATTTTCATTTTTTGCAGGATATTCTTTTTTATCATTATATAGACACCGATGAACTACCAGGATTTCTCCAGTGACGAAAATTTGGTATCCAGTGAAGATGCGATTTTTATCTTTAACAATTTGAAGATATCACGGTTGTCATGACTACTTCAGTCTAGCCAATAGGAAATTACCATCGCGCGCGTTTACCTTTTTCATTCACAAATCAGGCGTCTTGAAAAAAAGAAAAAAAAAATTGTTAAAAAAATCGTTGTCCCGGTATTTCATCGGTGTTTATATAATAAACAGAATATTACATGTCCGCTTGTGGATACGAATTTAATCTTCTCGTGTTTTTAAACCGATATCTCACTCGTGAATTATTGACTTGAACACTCGAAGATAAAATTTGTATCTATGTGCGGGCATGTAATATTCTCTATTTCTCTCTCCCTTCCCCAGCACTTTTTTAATGGTTTAACTAGTTTTTTGCATTAATTAGGTTAAAAAATAGGGTTATTTTGATTTAGACACCGTCTTTAAAATTTTAAAAAACTCTTCCTTAATTTTATTCTGTTTGAACTAATAAAATAAAATAAATGGACAAATAAATGAAGTCTATTTGTTATTGATTCTACAGGAATGTGTTTATTGTTGTGGTTGAAAGTGGGACAATTGTCAGCTACAGTATATTGAATATTAAATAGAAATATACCGTGTTCATTTGGATTAGCGTCTTTTTTCGACCCCCCCCCCACCCTATAAAACTCCAAATATGGAATAAGCGCCCCCCAATCGACTAACCTCCTACCCTTTTCTTTCATTGATAGACGTCAGTGACAATGAAATCGAAATATATCAATACGAAATTTGAGTGAATACTAGAACAAGACTATTACTCAACATTTGTCTTGAATTTGTTCAAAAATGTTTTGATTAGTTGTATATATCGCTTTGCAATTGAAATCAATTCAGAGTGTTGTATTTTTGACACAAAGAAATGATAATGCTAAACTGGTATAGAATTTAAACTTCTTGACCGCAGTCAGTAGCTCGACGGCTCTATCTTCACCAAAACCAAATTGCTATAATGTATAAATCCAGCTTTTAATGCTAGGCCTTGTATCGTAGGGTAACGTGGTCGGTGCATTTACACACCTGATGGTTTCTGAAATTTCACAAGGTTTTTCACAAATTTTTTGTCAGGTTAAAAGATTTTCCACCAGGTTAATATAAATTTTGCACTAGGTTAGTTTAAGGGCATGCCCATTCTAGTGTTAATGGATACATTTATTTGAACCAAATCAATTTTTTGTCATTTTTTCACCAGCTTCATCAAATTTGACCAGGTTTTTTTCCAGAAGTGACCAGGGCCCAGGTTGGCCAAAATCTCATCAGGTTGGGGCAAATAGCCCACCAGGTCTGTTACATAAGGGTGTATATACAACTACAAGGTCCCAGGTTCGATCTCTGAAATTTCGGAAATTTCAACATTTGTGCGACCTTCTCCACCAAAGCTGACTTAGCTTTCCATCCTTACGAGGTCGGTAAATGAGTACCAGCTTCTGCAGGGAACAAAATTGCGCTCAGACTCAGGGAGAGTCAAAGACAGATAACCATTGAACTGCTGAAAGAGTTTTGCTTCGAGCTAGCGAGCCGAGTGCTAATTTGCGATGGATTTGCGTCCCGTTTTGTGAGATTCAAAGACTCCCATCTACCCTACACTGAGTAGACCGAAGATATGCGCCGGCACCATGCGTCAGTTTGAACTTAATATGATTTCCCTTTCTTTTTGTATCGTTAGTGTTAGTACTCAACGTAAAAGGAAACTTGACAATGATATGGATGGTAACGTTTCAGAACCTAGAGTGATCTCATTTACCAACTAACTAGCAATCTAATGTTATTAGCTAATTTGATTTAGTATTTTTTAATTTTCTATGTTAATATTCTTTTTTGCCATCGCTTTTTGTAATTTTCTTATAATTTTGTACAATAATCGAAATATATTAGCATTGCTCCCGCCTCGAATAGTACTTTTTTTTTGCTAATTGCGGGTAGCAATCATCTGTATTTAGTTCTTTTATTTAAGATATTAATAAAGTTGTTGTTGTTGTTGTTGTTGGCCAGCGGATTCGTTTTCGGAGGGAAAAAAAAAGTTCCAGCTTTCGGAGACATTTTTCGCTCGAAATGGGAAAACTTCAATACCTGATCTACTAGTTTGTTTTTTGACGAATTCCCTGCATTCTGACAAGACGATAACACACGCCTATAGCTTCTTAGTAGCTCGAGTATCAGATTCTCTGAGCGCTTCAAAAGTAGCTGGCAACTTTATGATAATTACCGTTTTTTTGCCATGTATAAGGGACCGGTCAGAAAGTATTTGCTAGGAGGGGCAGGAGGGAATACGGAGGGGCCACGAAATAACTCTTGCCGATCTGGGTGGGCCACCAAATATATTCAAAGAAGACGGGTGGGCCACGAAACACACAAAGTGTGTGCCTGAATTTGTATAATCCACACTTTTGAAAAGACTGCTCCCCTTTTTAAATAGAAGGGCTGACCAAAATCTATTTTCTCTCGACCATTTATTTCTTTAGTCAAAGTGGTTGGAATTATCTGGGTGGGCCACGAAAAATTTTGCAATAAATTGGTTGGGCCGTGAAATTTTTTGCCAGGTTTTGGATGGGCCGCGAAATGTTTTGGGAAATTTGAAAAATTCTCCCTGGTCCCTCCTACAGCAGATACTTTCTGACCGGTCCCTACGTCGAACCTTTAACACCTGAAATTTACATCTAAAATTCGCACTCAACTTATACACAGATCAAAAATCAAAAATCTTCTTAACACCTCTCAACAAAACTCTATAAAAACGTTTGGAACTAGCAATTACATGATAAATACTTGAATTAATAAAAAAAAAACTTTTAAATAAAACTAAAATTCTGTACTTTTTAAGCTGTGTACAAACCATCAACTACTTCACCAATAACTTCCAAAGTTGGGTTGGTTTTTAAAACAATTTGTTTAAATTTTGCTCCATATTATACAAACTTACAATTTTTGGCATTTTAATCTTGCAAAATATGGAGGTTGACTTATACACGGAAACTTTAAAACTTGCAGTTTGTTGGCTACAAAGTAGGGGTCGACTTATATACATGGTAAAATACGGTACCCATTTTATTAAATTTTTTGAAAAATGGGATATTGTGTCTGCAAATTTCGTCACAGTTGCTAGTTGTTGCACTGATGAAGGACATACGGTCGAAATGTTAATATACTACTCTACTTACGGTGATAAACTTTTCAACCTAAAAAGGATTTAATCAAGTTACTTTAGCGATCAGTTTAGCTAGTCTTCTAACTCAAACACAATAATAAAAATCACTCAAATTTAATTAAAGTTGCATTTACTAAAATAGTAATAAATACTACCTACAAAACTTTTTATAGCAGGTAAGTTTTATGTTCTGAAGAAAATGAATACAAAATCTCGAAAAATGGCAATGTATCGAGATAAAATGCAAGTATGACCATTGCTTGTCAGTGTATGGCAAGAAAAAACCGTTTTCTTTGCTAGTTATATTTTAAATACAAAGAGAGTTTCACTTGAAGTTGTAAGTAAATATCATTCTCTCATCTCGCCATCTTCCTCTTCTTCCTCCACACCTCTTATGTACAGAACATTATTACACCTAAAACAACGAGGATACACGTAAAACAGGTTAAACAGGTAAAGCTCTGAATGAATAAAAAATGGTTTGATAAATCTATAAGTTTTACACCGTAGAAGAATGAAAGATGCTGATGTTTCGGACTGTAGTCCTTCGTCGGAGAAGTGTCAATAAAAAATGGGATTATCTGGCTAAAGCCGTTGAGATAAACATGGGTAAAAAAAAAACAAGGACTAGTTCAACATTTAGAAAAAACTCAGAATTTTCCAATACAAGCATAACCACAATGCATTTTGACCATTTCAAAATAACTGACAAAAGCTGGCAATTACCATGAAGTACTTTTATAAAAGCATAATAATCCCAGAGAGATACAAATTTAGGGAATGACCGAAAAGATTTTCTGACATTTATCATTCATTTTGTTAACTGACGATTTTCTCATAAACTACATTTTTCAATAACTTAAGACTTTTATATTATTCATTGCTTCATTTTATATTATTTATATTAAAATTATGCAAAAATGTGCCCGTATACTGACTTCAAGTTCCCCCAAAATATTGTAAAACCCCAACAATTCAGCCTCTACCTGCAACTGGGGTTAAAGTCAACCAACAATCATATCAATGACTTGAACTCACCTGATAAGAACTTCTCCTAAATTGCCAGTCAAAGCACCATCTATGAATTCTTCTGTGTTAGCCAGCTAAAACCAAAGGGATGACACATGTGAATTATAAGTAATAATAAATAATAAATACTTTATTTAACATCTTTACATGCAGGGAGTGGTTGCCCAATCTCCCTAGCCAGAGGCTAATATTTAAATGGTCGACAGCGTAGATTTTGGCACGAAAGTCGATTCTAAGGAGGGAGGAAAACTGGAGATCCCGGAAAAAAAACCCTCGGAGTCAGATTTAGATTGACAAATCTCAGCCCACATTCGAACTCCAGGATTCAAACTCAGGTCTGTAGTGGTGGGAGGCGTGAGTGATAACTGCTAAGCCAACCTGACTCCCTTAAGTTATATATATATATACAAACTTCCAGAAACATTTACAGTTTTATTTACATTTACAGTGATTCAAGACTGGTTATTTAAGGTAATATTTTGAGTTTCTTTATTTTTCATGAAGTTTTTGTACAACCCTAAATTACACATCAAATTCTCTGTAAACTTTCTACGAAGAATATGATTTCATAAACATTTCATGTTTTTCTGTCAATGAATTTGTGCCATTGGACATTGTGTTCAAGGTCGAACATTAGGTAATATTTTCTCATTTCACAAAATTTTCCGGGGTTTGTCTGCTAATTAATCCAACTTAAAACTTTTAGAAAGTTTCTGTATAACATACTTCATTCACATTTAGATTTTTTTTCATATGCTAAAAAATTATGTGAGATAAGTAAAGAACTACAGCCCTTCACTTTCAACATATTTGGCCACTTACACAAAGTTCAAATTAAATAACTTTTTTTTACACTGGTCCCAAATGGTGACTTTAAATTATTTTTATTAGTTGTAAGGTAACAAAGTTCTGTCACCAAAAACATCTTTTAGAAAACAGAACATCATAAAGTTCTCACATATGTGGTCATTAATATACTGTAAGCAATCATGAAAAAATTTGATGTTTTGGACAAGTCAAAAGTAACAATAAGAAGTTGGTCTTTGCCGTCTTTTTGTGTTCAGACTTGAGAATGTTGTCATACAAATTAGATTTAAATGAAAAATTTTCCATTCAGCAAAACAAACTTTTTTGTCACAAGCACTGAAGAAGCGGCCGAGATGGTTGCGAAAGCTCTGCTTTCACGTTTTCTTTGACTCTGAAAGATAATTCTAGATTTTTAATAAACTTTAACTTATTTGAAAACAAAAGTCAACATTACTGAATGCACTAGAAGAAAATACTCATTTGCCTAATGGCGAAGAGTTGAAAAAATCTTTTAGCCAATACTCATTTTCTAGTCAAATTGGTGACCAGGAAGGCACAAGTTTGCAACCTGTTAAAGAAGTGTGCTACTTAGTTTTTCTACCTGTAAATTCATGTAGCCATCGACAGATACAAGGTAGCCTTTGTATTCCATTCCCCACTTAAGTTTTACCATAACAGGTTTTCCAGTTAGTCCATTTAGAAATGGTTTTGGGTTTAGTGGCATAGTCTGCAACAAATAAAAATAACAGTGAAAACCTCAACAATGGGCAAGGCGGTATGGTTGGTGCAGTTGGTAAGATCTCTGCCTTCCAGCCACAGGGTCACCAGTTCAATTCCCAGCTATGTCAAAGTTTGAACATTTGTTTGACCTTCTTTTCTGCCAAAGCTTACTCAGCTTTCCATCCTTACAAGGTATCGTTTAAAAGCTGACTTTACAAGGTTTTGAAAATAAAATGGCGGTGACAACTGATCATGAGTGATTATGCGGGGTTAACCACGGGCGATAGGATAACAAGTAACGACACAGAAAGATAATTTTTTCAGTTATATTTACTCTTAAGCAATTCATACATTAACATTCTTTTAATCTAAGTCGCAACCAGCGTATTCTGTCATTCGCGATTCCAACACGCACGTGCTATCATACCAGTCGTCAAAGTATTTTTAGCCAACTGAATAGTTTCTTTTTTTAAAAATAACCACCGAGTGCGTTATTGAGTAAGCACAACGCCAGGTTTAAACAACTCTAGGCTGATCATTGCTTGAAGAAGAATAAAAAATTAACGTTTTGAATGTTAGCTCTGTGTACCATTGCACTTTAGCTCTCGCGTGAATTAAGAAATTAATACTAATAGGTAAGAAAACCACATCAATTTTCAAATTCACTTACCGCCATGATTAAAATATATTTTGAATCTCCTATTAACCAATGTCTGATAAAGATTTTTATTCAAAGGCTCTAACAACGCCAGACTTCAGCATCAGACCACAGTTTGGTTTCTAAAGCGTCGTGCGACTGGACAGACTGAGGAGAGCGTTTTATTACAACCGAGAAGAGACTGTGTTTAGGTTTAATCCAGAACGTCGTGTATGATCATTGAATATTCATCAAGAGAAAAAACATCAAAGTTACAATAAGGGATGGCAAGAAAACGCACTGTTTTTCCATCTTTCAGCTACCCATCATCAACCAACGCTAGCCAATCCTCCTTGGAATATGGAAACATAGCCTTAGGGAATTTAGATGTGGATGAACGTGATGGAGCGATTCATATGCAGAGTGCGAGAGGGCAACGACGGAATAGTCTCGTTTCGCGCCAACCTTCTATACCATTTCTCACCCCGAACAATCGCTCTTCAGTCCTGGATGTGGATCAGATAAAATATGAGATGGAAGACACATATCTAGGCCAATGGAGACACTCTAAGAGTGATAGAAAGAACGTTTTTAGCAAAGCGGGAAAACACGTCCGGAACATTTTTCGCGATCACCCAGAAATTATTTACGGCTGCATAGCTGAGATACTGCATGATGAGTTTTTAGATTCGAATTTTTTCAAATGCGACGCTCATTCTGGGAGTGAAACGAATAATATTGTTAAATCAAGACGTCATGTTCAAGCATGTTGTCTTTGTCGAACCCTAGGAATGCCGTCGAGACATTTATCGCACTTACCACTAAAGCTACACGATGGCTTGTCAGATATTTCCTGTGAACTGTTAAACGATTTACTTCATGAAAGCTACGAACAAAAGATAGCTGATTGGCACTACGATAGTTTGCAGGGAAATGTCCTTGCTTGTTCAAATTTTGAAAATCCTAGTAATGCACCGTATTCATGTTTAATGTTTTACCCGAGTGGATGTAATTTGGAAGAGCTGAATACAGGGTATTTAACGGCGATTGATGATAGTAATGAAACTGGTGAAGTGACAGAAACAGTTTTATCATCTCAGTTATCTTATGTTTCGTCTCAAAAGTTTCAACTTCAAGGGAGAATAAATCAGTTGGACTGTGGAATTCATACTCCTAATAAAGTATTTATTGGTGCAAGGACACAGTATCAATGCTCATTTTTGAGAGGCATTGTCAATACTGATAAACACTCAGTCAGTTTAAAACCTGCTGGAACAATAGCTACAAGTACACAAATAATGTCAATAGCAGTTAACCCATATATTTATGGTGAAGCAGTAGTTGTCATGGAAACCGGTAATGCATATCTATGGTCTGTTGGAAAAGACATTCAAAACATACTGAAACCATCAACAGTGTATGAAGGGAGTGACTCCTGGCAACAAGTTGTGTTTGGAGCACATCCTCGTCAAATAGTCTTAGCCCATACATCAGGAGTCGATCTGCTAGATTTCAGAGTAAGTACATTTATGTGGCCTTGCATAAGGGCTTCGTCAATGCAAAATTCTAGTAAAATACTCTGAGCAGTAGAAACCCTGATGATAGGCTGAGCCATTGATTTTAGAAACATAGATGATGTTATACAGTGTAATTTGTAATGCTTTCACTAAGCAAATATGTCATAAAGAACAAAATAACAAAATGCTTGTTGTACAAGGCTCTAAAAATAATCATAGATGTCACATAAGTGCTAGTATAAAATATTTGCAGCTACTAAAATGAACATTAAAGTTACATTGGTTGTCAGTATTGCTATTATAAATCTACAATATCAAATAAGCCTGAATGATAACAGCCCTGAACAGCAACCTTTCATTATAATTTATGTCATTCTGACTTTCAATATGTTAACTCAGTTGAACACCTCTTAATGGACACCCAGATAAGATGGAGACCTCTATAAAATGGACACCAAATCTTGGTCCCTGCTATTTGTCAGTCATTATACTGTAACTAAGCTCCCTATAAGACGGACACCTCCCTAAAACGGACAGTGCACCCTTGGAGCTACCAAACAGACAGATAAAAAGACCTTGTTTTTTTAACATAACTCTTTTTAACAACAATGTCTAGGTATTTTACAAAAAATGTAAATTTATTGACCTAGAACCACGAGCAATGATACTCCTTAAGTCTTAATCGATCTTTCATATCAAGTCAGCCCAGTTGTGTTTGTTCAAAGGTCGTGTCCTGCTAATGCTGTGAAAAGGCAATTGTTTTCATGTTCCAGTTTGCAGCATTAGCACTTAATAAATTTTATTGTATTGTCACCATATAGATGCTTATTTATTGACTATAATTATGCCCAGTTTAGTAATTATGTACAGCATTTAAATCCTGTTACCTCAAGTCTCTATAAGGCGGACACCTCTCTAGGATGGACTGTTGCGACTGGTTGTGACCATTGTGGTGTCTGTCTTAGTGGGGTTTGTCTGTATTGTCTAAATAACCCTACAGTTCATTTTTATAATTATTGCATTTCCATTTTTTCTTTCAAAAAAGGCTGGATTACAGATGGAGAAATCCTTTTTGTCCCTCCCTTCAAGACATTTTGGCAGTTTTGAACGAATTTCTGCTGTTCAACGCAATTCAAAAAACACACATTATTATATTGTAGCAACTGACCAATCGGTTGTTATCCTTGATGACCGATTTGTTCAGAATCCAATTCTCAAGTGGCGCCATCATCTCCAAACTCCTGGACAATTCCTTCAGATAATCAACAACGTGTTTCCTGACTGTGATGATGCTATTATTGTTGTCGCTGGGTCTAGAAAGCATGAGTCACATTGTTATCAATATAGTCCAGGTTCAATAGCAGAAATACATTGTTCCATGACACTTTCACAAGGGGCAAGTGTTCTTCCACCATCATCAACAAGTCTCCCTTGGAAGGTAGGTAAAATCATTAGCTAGCTACCTAAATCCTGTTACAAGTCTCGCTGGGCTTGACACTACACTTTTTTTTATTAAGAACGCATTTAATAAGAACAGTGAGGCTCAAATTGCTCGAAAAATAAGAACAAATTAAGAACAATTTGAGGCTGAAATAAAAATTTAAAAAAACTTAAGAAAAAATAGCAAAATGAGCGTGGCAAGCAGTCGTCACAAAGAGCATCACACATTTTAAAAATAAATTTTGTTACTTATTATTATAATACAAGTATACTCCATCTGTAGGAACTACATGTACTGTCATCTGCTGTAAAATACACAAAATTTTACACCTGAAAAATAAGAACAAAATAAGAACATTTTGAGCCTCAAATTGTTGAAAAAAATAAGAACATTGAGCCTGGGCAAAAT
>JAOEHV020111466.1:0-15105 GCA_025447995.2 Isaurus tuberculatus | reverse complement strand
TTAGTGTGTTGGTCTTGTTTCATGGCGGGTAGTTGCAAGATGATAGAAACTTCTTTAAAAACTCGATTTAAAAAAAAAAAATTTCGTTGTATAAGACCCCCTTAAACCTTTTCGAAAAATCTGGAAATATTTATGAGTCCTTCTCATTTACCGATCTACGACCATATGGTGGGGAATTGGAAGTTTCAAAATATTCACTGCGATACGACCAAAAATGTCTCGAAATTTGACAAAAATGACGTGATTGACTGTAATGCCCTTAAGCAAATTCCACGATGAAAAAACAACATTAAGTATCCTGCGTTGAATCTTTCAATTCTAAAGTTGCCCAAAAAGCTTTTAATAAAACCCTATACTGCTACAATTTGATTTGAAAACATAACAACAAACAATTTGTTTTGGACGCTACAAATACTCATAATTTTTCCTTCATTTTTATATATTTGAAATATAATCGTCTAAACATATATATTCGTTAATAACTAGCTACTCTTCATTATGTTTAAATTATCAAAAAAAAAACAACAACAAAAAAACAAATCTATGGCTATGTGACCATATCAATAGTTCCTACAGAGAAATTTCTTGTTATGTAAATATACTGGTTTCAGTTTGAAAGACGAAAATAACATTAGATTGTAACATTTTTTTTCATTTTAAAGGGATAAAGAAGACATTTCAAGAAGCAAACATCATTCTATAAGACGCGTACTCCAATACCTTTTTACATTTGGAAAACATATCACGCAATGCAGAACAACTCATCATTAAATGATTGGACGCTCTTACTCCGCGGTTGCACTTTTGATATTCGAACGTCGGATACAGTCAGGTTCTATACACTTATCGTATCAAGTATTTGCCCATTTACTGGAAATCTGTTGGTCATTTTGACCGTGTGTAAGAACAGAAACCTTAGAACCAACACTAATTACTTAATAGTTAATATGTCTCTGTCTGATATTCTTTTACCGATTCTAAGTCTTATGTTTGATTATTTTTTACTACATTACCGAGAACATATTTCAATACTTGTTGATAGTTTAATATGCCAGGTCTTACCATATCTTGGTGATCTTTCTATGGGAGTGTCAATGTTAACGCTTGCCGCTATCACAGCCAATAGATTCTTTGTTGTAGTGTTTCCTCTGCGAGCTAGAGTACACAACAAGAGAAAATGCCGATTCATATTAGTTCTTCTACTTACTTGGGTGATGCCAATGGCCTTGTGTAGTCCAAACTTCTACTTTTATAGTAGGTATAATGCACAATATCATTTCTGCGAGGTAACGCATAACACTCAACACTATAAAATCTGGTATACGATATTTTTGTCCCTGTTTTTATTTCTTCCTTTTATCATCATGTTGGTTCTGTATCCCGCGATAATAATTAAGTTAAGACGACAAAAGATTCCAGGAAATGTCAACAGTGCTCAAGCGATCACCAGAAGAAGAAAACAGAATTTCCGTTTAACTATAATGTTTATTGTTATAACTGTAGCGTTTTTACTGAGCTGGGGACCTTATTTACTAAGTATGATGATTTTGTTGTTAGCTGACTTGCAAACAATAGAATGGTGTATTTTTATACCTACTTTTTACACTAGTTTTATTTTTCCCGGGCTTTTTCACGCCATTAACCCTGTAATATATTTCATCTTCTGTTCGTCGTTTCGTGAAGGTTTTAGAAACTTATTTCGTTCCTCGAAGTGCCACTAATACTAAAAAATTTTTTTTTGGCTCAAATCATTTAACATAAAATTTTGAATACTTCTGCGAAAAAAATTTTGAATTTGATCAAATAGGTTTCTTTCTACAGTTTGTCAAACTAGCAAAATTTGAAGCCATCGTGGTTAACGACCGCGTTGTCGTGGGACCGGGTATAGGGTTGTGACGTCATTCCCGGACATCAAATCTTTAATTTGGATAAAAAAATGCTCAAAACACAGCAAAATGGACACGAGTGAGTCAAAGATTTTCGATTCAGAAGTACATTACATTTCGCTTATTTGTGTTTAGAAAGTAACACGTTAAGCAATAGTAGAAAGTCCGGGAATGACGTCACAACCCATTCCCCCTAAAATGCGGTCGTTAACCATCAAAAAGCGAGTTTCAAATGCTTATAAAGAATCGAGAATACGACCGATTTTGAAAATTCTGTTTTTAAACAACCTTATTTTCCAAACACTTTTAATAGATAACTTTGAACTGAACAATATCCCTCAGGTCTTGCAAAATCCTTAATTTTCTGTCATGCTGTTGTCATTCATAAGTTAAATGAGGCATTGGAGCGAATACAGATTATAGCAACTCTGTATTCCTGACTAGCTTTGAAATTCTATCAAGTTTTTGTTTTGTACCTATGATGCCTAGAATTTTCTGCTTAAAATTTTTCAAGTCAAAATTTATGATAGATTTTGTCCTTAGAGCTAGGTAGGTGTTTTTAGGCTTTGTGGGCCAATAACAGTCCACACTTCGAGAAGAATAGAGTAGTAATATAATACCGATGTAAAGTTAATTTTGCCCTACCGAAAACATTTTTGATTTCTTTGTAATCATTATAGACTTTTATAGCGGACCTTCAACTAAAAACACTGTAACAAGAACGAGTAAGTGTTGACAATAATGTAAGTATGTTAAACAGTACCAAAGATAAAAAAAAATATAAAGCCAGCTTTCGTCTCTGCTTTTACTGTTATTTTTACAGTCTCTGTATATTTTAATTCCAAACAATGTGTTTTTTCAAGGTTTTGGAGCCATAGACGTCTATGGCCGCGAAACCTGAAAAAGCTCGGGTCCGTGCCAATTTTTTTCATTCTTACGTCAGCTTATGAAATAGCTTTGTTGATCGCATGCTCAGTAAAATAAAACGGCTCCTGGGGACAAAGCTGTTGATTTCAACATGGCGGCTTGGAATGACAAAGAAATGGAAACTTTAATTGATGTTTCCTCGGAGGAAACAATACAAAGGGGTCGTTAAAGGGGTGGTTTGCTTATCGCCCTCTCTCGCAGCCAGCCGTTTGTAGTAATTTGTTTGTTTTACCGGTCAAAATGCAACTGGAAGTCAGGCAATTCCATCTCGTTCTCGAGCGCCATTTTGTTTCCCTCGAAAAAAGTTGTCATGGTAACTATGACTCTATACTCTGATAAAGCACGGTTTTTGACCAATCAGAGCGAGTTTTATATCAAATCTATATTATAATGCAAAATAAATGCCACATGGAAGAATTAGATGTTTAGGTTAGGTCCCCCCTTAACTTCATAGAACTTTATTTTGAAACTCTGGTAAATGATAAAGAATTTTGCACTCTTATAAACACGTGGAACTATAAAACTTTTTACTATCGAGAAAGAAACGCATAAATCAAATGTTAGCAGATTTCTCAGTAATAAATAATTAGCCCTTCACTGGAGCTATACTGCAAATAAAAACTAAAAAAAAAACGTCTCGAAAAGTAGAATTATAACTACGACTTGAAAAGAACAAAAATAAATGGCTATAAACATTTCTCTTAACTTGCAGACAAACTTTAACGTGGAAGCCATTTTCTTTCAAGCATTCGAAGACACAAAAATACAAATTCGAAAGTACAAAGCTTACATACCTCGTAGGTTCGCGTCTCGTTTCTAACCAACTCTTGGAATAGTATAATTTTAATAGTAAAAACAATTACCAAAGGCAAAGAAGGACGTCAAATTATTTATTTGACTTCATACGTTAACCTCATCCTTGCTACATTTGCGACTTCTAGTCCTCGAAAGAAATAAAGTCTGTAGGAATAAATGAACGACTACAAATCAACAGAAGTGAAAATTTTAGGCTTGTAAAACTTTTAAATGCTTTTTCTCTTTAGTTTGTTTAACTTTTAAAAACAAGAACGGAAACATTAGATAAACCAGAGAATTTACTCAAAAAAAAAGAAAAACCCGAAAAGCAAACTTTCCCTCCTTGCAAATCTTTATGCACTTCTTGGCAGTTCATCTTGGTCACCAACAGGAACACACTGCACCATGTCAAAGTAGAGAAAAATCAGAAGAATATTTGATTGGTCAAACTTTTCATGCTTTTCACACTATACCCCAAAGTTTTTATTCACGAATATCTGATTGGTTGAACAAATAAAAAGAACATTATAGCTAATCTTCAGGAACTTGTTAGGAATACTTATATTTGTGAAATCTCACAAAAGACTAATGAGGTTATTCATACTGTATTTAAGATACAAAAAAGTTGGTTCGTTGAAAATGAACCACAAAAACAAAAGTTTTCAAATTTTGCAAGAATAAAACTTCATTGAAACTTGGCTTAAAAGTTCGGATCTAAACACAAAATGCTTTTCGTTCTATAAGGTTTTTTTAGTTAAATTGCCTATAGTTAAGTTACGCCATATAAAAACGAACAACTAGCAAAATGTTGAGGACGACGGGGACCGCGGGAAGAAACTAACAATGAAGACGGTATTCTGCAGCAGTGTTGTTGTTACAATCCATTTTCAAACCCCCAATACATCACATTGCCATTATTTCTTTACATTCACTATAATTTATTTATTTTTATGTTTTATCATTTCATTATCCTTTAATTTATTATTGTAATTAATTATACACACACTATACACACATTTTCATGGGGTGGCTTTACCGTGCCGGCTATGGGTCATCGTTCTGACATACGTAATTCTTCAAGCCCCACCTCCCCACCCCCTCCCCCGCTTTCCGTGTCTAGTTCCCCCTGACATTACGCATCATAGTTGTACGTAATAAAGGAAATGACGTTGAGTGTTCGCTGTCCAATGGGCCACTTTGACTATTCTTTGGGTTCCCTTTCGACCACGTGACATAGCTATAACTATCTGGGCTTCCTGTGGACCACGTGCGAATTGCAAAAACTCTGCATTACAGATACATACATACCCCGAAGACCGAAACCTAGACCGTGCGCGGCCTTGCCGCCGGCACGGTAACAACTTACTTGAAATATTATACACAAACATAAACGTTTTTGTCGCATAGGGTGGAGTTTCTGCACTTTGATCGACCTTTCGGACCAAGGCCAGACATAGCTGGAGCCATGGTACCCTCTGTGGTAGCACCATGATTGGACACCTAATGTGCATCACTGGGACGTCCAGAGAATCCACCAAAATGCACGATATACAAAGAAATACTGAACACTATACAAAATTTGTCTACTCCATCTCTAATGCGGTTTTTTAGCACCTTTCCGAATGTTGTATCCACCCCTCTCCCCTGGAGAGGTATATTTAGACTGTTAGTCATTTGTATTTATTGGACCCCCCTCGAGTATGACTGTGTGCGAGATGTCTGAGCGAGGAGCTCGTCGAGTGATTGTTATGTTATGGATTAATTATTATGGTTATTAAAGTGTTTGAATTAAAGATACAACACCGAAAATCTTGCTACGTACAGATAGCAAGGTGACACCTCTCGAGTTGTCACAAACAGTCAAGTCTTTGGTATTTTTATAATAATCCCTTTCGTCCAACCGCTCGGTATCTTTTCTGTGTCCCAAATAACCTTAAATAGCTCTTCCAGTATTGACTCAGTTACTATGTTGTCTGCTCTCACTAGTTCTACGGTTATTACATCTCTTCCCGGTGCTTTCGTATTCTTCATATCACTCATTGCTCTTCTTATCTCACCCGTGCTGATGTAGTCAGTTTTGCAATTTGCTACTTCGATTTTCTGGTTCCGGTCTGTTCAATATCCCCTCAAGATGTTCTTTCCATCTAGCTTTTTTCTGCGATTCCTCGGTGATTAACAGACCAGACTTGTCCCTCACATTTGTTAACTTCTTCGTGATATCATAAACAGTTTTTATCTTACCCATCTGCGCTGCAATCTCTGCCTCTTGTGCTAAGCTTTCAGCTCATTTTCGTTTGTCTCTTCTCACGCTTTTCTTAACTTCTCTATCCTTACATCAATAATTTTGTCCGAGTTTCTCTTTAATCTTCTGTGATTTGGCTCCGTCAATTCGTTTCCAACATACTCACCCGAAAAAATTGGTATTTTGCCCTGAGCGGGACTTGAACCCACGTCTCCCTGTTTTCTAGTTAGGTGTGTTAACCACTACACTATCAGGGACCACCACGCTGGCAACGTAGCAGATTACTATGTTGAGGCTATCGGCGTGAGGATCCCAAGGGCGCAATGATTTCTTCATTTGAGTACTTCTCTGTCTCTATAACCTTAGACAAGGTTTTCGAAATGAAATATATATGTTTTACAAATCTAAATATATAATTTCTAAGATAATATCAGCGTTCCGATAATTATAAAAGATATCCACAATATGACGCGAGTTGAAAATTCGTTCTTTCGATGAAGTACATAATAAGCGTTCGATAAGGGTGCTCATGTATATCGCAAGGGTTTAGGTCAATAAATCATGACAATAAAAAATGATCACATTTAATGCTGAAAGTAATAATAGTCCAAGTATTTTAAATACCATATAAAGTGTCAACATCTCGCTTACTTGAAACACTCACTCGGTGAACATGAATCCCAGGGGGGTACTTGAAGTATACATGACGGGGGGGGGGGAATGGTCCGACGGAGCTTCATATTGCAAACCCAAAAAAATACGAGTCTGAAATTTTAGACCCAAAAAATACAAGACTTAATTTTACATCAATAGGCTAATGAAATTTGTATGTCTGTTAATGTCTCTTCATCCAAAGTGACATGAACGACATTGATGGACATCACTGTAATGAGTCATAGAGAAAACAGGAGAAGTAAACAAGATTACAAATGTACATTGTATTGTCTTTTTAATATTAGCAGTTTTTCCGGAAATCACACGTCGCTGAAAAAAAGTATTATTCTGATCCACTGATCGCAACGAAAAGTTCGCTAGGAGATGTGACCCAAAAGTATACGCATATTTTTTTAAGATTTAAAAAAATACGTGACCGATCTCTTGACCCAAAAAAATACCGAGCATGTAAATTTTCAACCCAAAAAAATACGTCGGACCCCCCCCCCAGTCATGTATACTTCGAGTACCCCCTGGGACAGGAATACATGATTACGTTTACATAATGAACAATTATTGCTATTAAAAAAGTTTAAGCGTCGTCTTAACGGTTTAACAAGAACGTACGAAAGATGCTGAAGTTGAAACCTTTTAGGAGTAGGGAAAATTATGCAAGTAAAAAATGTCCAACAAAGAAGAAAATTCACCCAAATCAAATTACCCACGAATGACAAATCACAAAAACCCATGGTTTAATCAACTCTAGATTAAAAGGTTTTATCAATGCCATAATTTGAGGTACTGACGTTTGACCGTCGGTTCTTTAACGAAAGTCTAATGTTTGAAACTTCAGCTTCTTTCTCTACCTTCACTACGAATAAACATTTCAATATAGACTTGTTCAACTAACGTGTTTCACCTAATGACCGGCGCTTTTTTATCCATGCAAACGGGAAATTCGCACCCCATCCCTTCGTATAAAATTATTATATTCAGGGTGGTTAAAAGGTTTTGCGTGATGTGTGATTAGCCTAAAAATCGCCGTATGATTCGCTAAAAAAGGAAAATTGATCCGTGATGCGTGAATTTTACTGCTAACGTACGTGAAATGCGCCAAAAAATGAACGTGATTCGTGAAATTATAAAAAAATTAGCGCATGATTCGTGATTGACAACCCCTCTTCACCAACCAATACATTTAGGCAACAAAAAATAACGGCTGCATTTCATTTGGTATTAAATGCTTAGGCCGTGTACAAAGCAAATGTTAATCTTTATGTTCTTTCAAAAAATGCCAAACAATACGATTATGAAAATCCCAAACCCTATTCCTTAATTACTAAATGCCTGAACCGTTTACAAAGCAAATTGCTAACTTCTATTTACCTTTTTGAAAAGAATCATGCAAGAGGAAAATCTTTACCCTACCCCTTCATGGTTTAAATTCATTCCGTCCCCAAAACCATTGATTTCGGTAAAGGAAATTTAAGAACAGCCTTGCTTTTGATATCGAATGCTTGAACAGTCTACAAAGTAGCTATATTATTACATTATTCTGTCTATACTTCTGGTAAATGAATTCCAGCTACAGTGTCCAAGAGAGGGAGGGCTTGTTGATTACTTTCCAAACTAACTTTCTGTGCACAATTAACGTTAATTGCAAACTTGTTTTAAAATCGAAGCTTTGGTAAATTATGTATATAAAAATAGTCGAGTGCTTGATCTGCTATCACCGATTTATCAGGTCACAAAGTTTTAACTTATTACAGCCTTCAGACTTGAATGTTTGCCGTGATTTTATGATCCCTTTCTTCACTAGTTATTTAGGGACGGCTTACTAGTCTTTCTAGGCGTTATTGAACTTTACACGTCACGTCTCCGTTATATATCAAGATTGGTGCGCACGCCTTGTTCTTTGTGTTGCGATGCAGGGGGCCTTGATGTGGCGGGGGAAGTAATTGCTGATGCTGGAGGCTCATTCGACCGCAAAGCCTCACGGGCCAGGAAATTCTCTCGCTTGATTTGATTGGACACTTCTTTGGGCACATCTGGGATAAGCCAAGCCAAAAGCGCTTTTACTCCGAACACAACATGCTGTGAAAGAGAAAAACGTAACTTAAGATTGCTTTTTATATAATTGTTTGAACATCGAAAACTTTATTAAAAAAGTTGATGACAGAGTGTACTCTGCAAGACAATGGTTTTTCCTTGTCTAACAAAAGAGAAGAAACTTCTGCATGGATCTGCTTGATTATCGTTTAAAAATCAACTCATACTTGGCTTAAATCTCGATAAAACCAATTTCATGTGGTTTTCATTGAAGGAAAACAGCCACTGAATATTGAGCCTGCTGTTCGTATCCGCTGACAAAACATGAGCCTCCGTACCCGAGAAAACAATGTTCACTAACGTCTGAATTTAAAAGACATCACGTATTCGCAGATACTTGACAGAAAACCAAACTGAGGTGTTTTTTTTATCTTTTAAAAGATAAAAACAGAAATAAGCCAAGAATCAGCTTTCAAATAAAACAAAAAAATTTTTATGCGAGTTAAAATTTAAAATCTTTCTCCAACTTTCGGCGGAGACTGAAGAAGAGTATTAAATAACTTTTGTTTCATACTTTGTGTAAATTCGAAAACCAATTTGCAAGAGTCTTTCGTTGACAATAGTGTCACAAACAACTCTTTGCTGCAGATATATAGATTTGTGTATGTAGATGAACATTAACATTTTATAGTTTTAATAGCATAATTTAGAATTTATTTTTATAGATAATTTGAATTTGAACTTCTGTAGGGAGGGGGGGTGAAGAGGGGTACTTAAATCCGTCCATCCGCAAACTTATTCAACCCCTCCCCTCTTCCCCCATGTAGTTGACTCCTGAAAACCTCCGAGGCGAAAATGTAAATTTAACGTATCGCAGAGACTTAGTTTATAGTTTAGCAACGATGTTACACCACTGTGATTCTTGAAATCACTATATCTCGTCGTTCGTTTGTGTTCAGTTAGTCTCATGTAAGATTCTGCCAGTCTCGCCATTATAAGAAGCTCAAACAAAGATGTTTTTAAGCTATAACTTATGAATAATTTTAAAGGATTTTGTTACCAGAAAAGCAATCAAGAAGAACAGTTTAGCTGCCAGAATGTGCCAATGAGCTTTGGAAAAGCTGTAATCAAAATCACGATCTCCTCCGGGTGGCGGCCTTTCGTAATAGCCACGGAATCTGAGGAACGAAATAAATAAAACTGTGTGTTAATTTTTAAAAAGCGAAACTTAAATTTGCAGCAAGGATTCATAAAAGACATTCTGGAAAAGCAAAATATTCCAAAAGAGAACCGAATGCAGGGAATCTTTAGAGAGATTTTGCACCACGTTTACGTGAAACGTGAACGGTAAGAGTGACCATGTGATGACGATTTTCCCGCCATTTTTCAGTTTGGCGGTTAATCGTACGTATCCAGCAAACGCGAAACAACTTGCTTTCACGTAAAAACGGCAAAGCGCAACCGCCAAACGTGAAAAATGGTGAGAAAATCGTCGTCACGTGTTCATACGATCTTTACGTTTCACGTATACGTGATTACAAATCCATCTATGTATCCCTGACATTTATACTGTGCTTAGTTAATTGATCATAAGCTAAAAACTAGCATTTTTACATAACCATAAACCCTTATATATTATATTTTAACATTCCATTAAAGGGAAACTGCACTCCAAAACTATTTTTTTTTATATGTTTAAGAACATCTGTTTGTGATTCCAGAAATGTACATTTTAACGCACTTCGCTTGTTCATATTCTGCAAAAATGAATAAAAAAAAGAGCAATTCATTCCCATGGGGGCTGCCATATTGTACTGACGTCTGACGTCACAACGTCAAATTGTCAAAAGAATCAGCTCTATTGCCTTGTTCGGACGGTTCTATTGCTTGCATTTTTCGTAAAATTATCCAATAGAATACAAAAACGTTTCTCTTTTTAATCAACTTCACAAAAACCTTGCATTTCTTCGATAACAAACAGCAGTTATTACAGTTGCATGTAAATGAGACGCAAATAACACAAAAATCATTGTAATGACCCATCAGCCCCGCTTCAATGATCCTCAGAAGAAAAGATTTTGGGCATGCGGGCTCAACTGTAATAACAGCTAACTAAATCACGGGCGCAAAGATGGCGGCTCCCTTAGCGATCATCTCGCACGTTCTGTTTAAGGAAGCGCCTTGAGGTATCGCAATAAAAAGTACATTTCTGGAATCCGAAACAGATGTTCTAAAAGATATAAAAAAATAGTTTCGGAGTTCAACTTCCATTTAAAGCGATGAAGACCGAAGCACTTTGGTCGAAACGGAGTTTAATATACTTATAAACGTTTACTCTATACGTCTAAAGCAAGTGTAACATCTGACTTTTTGCATTTGTACTTTGTGCAAATTATCTTGTTGTTTCAGAAATTCTTTTTTTGATAAACTTAGTATGGGTAAATATGATTTCGAGTTCAATTTGGAATTAATTTGCACGAGTTTGTTTTTCAAAGAGTCCGTAATTGAACCAGCCGTTGGGCGATTTGGAAAAATAAACAAGTGCAAATTAATTCAAATTGAATGAGAAATCATATTATTACCTACTAATATTATACATGAAAAAGTGTAGACAGGAAGTGACATCCGAGTCACGCGACAAATTAATCTATTCAACAAACCATAATTTTATTGTACTTACAAACAATGCAGATGTGAAAGTCTCAGAAGCAACAAACGCACTGTTTGTATACATTGCTAATAATAAACATGAACTTTTTAAGTTGCTTTTTATTGGCCGTCACGAATTTCAGTGTTTATTAGCCAATCAGAATGTTCAATTGCCAAAACAAAAAATTGCACTAAATTTCGTTTTTTTCTGCACTAAATTTCCTCGAAACAGCACTGCTCTTAGCCAATCAGCACTGAGAAATTTTTTCATGTATATTATGTTTCAAAACAACTAACAAACTACATCATAGACATACGTGTTTTTATCATAATGGTTATGGAGAGTCAGGTTGGCCTAGTGGTTATCACCCACGCCTCCCACCACTACGGACCCGAGTTCGAATCCTGGGGTTCGCACGTGGGCTGAGCTTTCTCAATCTCAATCTGACTTCGAGGTTTTTCATCCGGGGTCTCTGGTTTTCCTCCCTCATTAGAATCGACTTTCACGCCAAAATCTGTGATGTCGACCCCTTAAACATTAGCATCTGGCTAGGGAGATTGGGCAGCCACTCCCTGCGTGTAAATCAATCAATCCAATTTTGATCCGGGTTTATCCCCGTAAACGGGGATGGCCGGATTTACCCCACTTTGGCAGCAATCTCTCCAACTCCCACTCTCTATCTCGCTCGATTCATGGCATCCTTTTTCTCCAAACCAACACTCTTGCTCTCCTTCTCCACTTGTGTAAAGACGTTAAATAAAACTATTTTATTTATTTTATTTTACGGTAAATGTTAGAACTCTGACGCAAAAATAGCATGTAAAAACTACGCAAGTCATTTGAAATGGGCTGAAACTCGAAATTGAAGGAATTTAATAAGTTCCTTATAAAAAACCGTTTTTCAGGAACACTTGATGGGAAAGCAAAAAATGGTGGAATTTGCAGGTTTTTTAGGTTGCGATCGAACCATGAAACACAACGTCTCCAGTGCTCACCTGCACATAGGTACCCCCAGGCCACAACTATCGTTGTTTGACTTGATCATGGTGGTAATAAACTCTGTGTTCGTTTGGTTATAGAAGTAACTAACATCAAAACAGGACAAACTGTTGTTGACAAAACCAGTCAGGGATCCATCTTCACTTATTGCCAGCTCGTAGTACAATCGAGGTACAAACTCGGATACAAATGCAATCGTGAACCCCTGCAAAATATTGAATTCAAAATAATTTACTTAGAATCTTTGTTGTGAATGTTGTTCTTCACATTCTTCTAATTGTTTTGCACTAACAAAGACTCCAGCGTCTTAGAACTGTAAATCCCCAAGGAGTTAGACTCGCTTGGACTTGTTAATATTTTGGAAGTTTTCGAATGGTCATTTTGTCACCTTCAGTTAGTTTGATTTCACGGAACAATCAGTTGTCCTTCGACCTTCTTTGTAGTAGTATTGAAGTTCTTCGTATGTTTTACATTTGGAGTGTGGTTTGGAGTTCTTTTCAGTGCATAAATCATGTAAGTTGACTTTTCCTTTGATTTAGTTTACTACATTTATGCATCTCGGTTAACCTAGCTCACATTCTGTAACCATTTGTTATTAGTTTTTACCGTCACTTATCGATATTGGAAAAGAAATAAAGTTGATAAAGTGGAAGGTTGAGCTGGCGAGCCCCAGTAATTGTCCATTACCAAGCGCTGGGAACCCAACAATCTCAAGTCGATAACTAAACAAAAAATTACTAATTTGATCATTATTTTACAAGTGATATAAGTAAGTTACGAGTTATAAGTTAGACTGCGATTGTTATGATTAAAGCTGTTGTTACACGAGGCAGTTTTTTGTGCAACTTGTCTTGCAAAGCAATAGGCCCTTTGCAGCTAGAGGTCACATGGTACAAAATACGCCAAACTGGAGAGCAAAAGAATGTGCCAGACTCCACTGGGAAATTTAAAACAAAGAAAAATCACGCTTTTCTAGTTAATTGTGTTTTGTTTTGGAGTCTGGCACATTCCTTTGCATTCCAGTTTGGCGTATTTTGTGTCATGTGACCGCTAGCTGCAAAGAGCCTATTGCCAGACAAGTTGCAGAAGGAGTGTTACATGGCGCAATGGCTCCTATATTTGAAGTTTGTAACTGAACTCATTGCGAAAAGTAGAACTGGATTTTACTTTCTGTACGATGTCTGCAACTTCTCTCGCAACGATTTTAGCCATTGAACGGGGTGTTTCAAGCTGCAATGGCTCGTGCAAGTTGTCTCGCAATGGCGTTGCAAGAAAAGTTGCAGGAAGAGTTATCTCGTGTGACGTCACCTTAAGTTTGTAAATAAATAAAAAAATAAATATTTATTAACAACTCCAGTCTTTAGAATACCCCTTCCCCCAATTTAGAATCTCGACAAGTCCATTCAGTAGTCACAGACGGGGATTTGAACCCGAGTCACCTACATTCAAATCCCAGCCTCTGACCACTGACCCACGCTGCCTATGTACTGCGGTTATTTAGTAACGACGTTATTTCGAAAGAAAAACGTGAAAAAAACCCCGAGAATTCAAGCTTCAACGGGATTTTAACTCGTGACCTCTGCGATAACGATACAGCGCTCCTTTTCACTGAACTATGAACGTCCAGCTGTTTTACCTTGAATTAGTAAATCGTAGCGAGTGTTATACAAGCTAGATTATACATGAGACGTTTGATACAATTAAATACTACTTATTAACCGAGAGTGAGGTCATTACAGGGAAATCTCAGACCGAGGCCTTGTTGTAATGACCGAACAATAGCGAGGTCATTAAAACAAGACAGAGGTCTGAGATTTCCCTGTAATGTCCGAATGGACGAGGTTAATAAGTTATTTATTATATGTCCTTCAGTCATTTTTCGGAAGAAAACGAAAAAAGACACCAGAAGTTAATTTCCATATCTGCTTGTGCTCGCGCACTCATCTCAAACGATGTTCACTCAGCCGAATCGGCAGTTGTCACGAAAATTAGGCAAAAATAATTTCTTCAAAAATGAACAGTCAAAAATAATTGTCAAAAAAAAAATTTAAAAAATCTCATAATGACCAGTCATTACAGGGAAATCTCGCCCTCCCATCAGCCAATCAGATTGCAGGAAACTATTTAGCCATATAATAAAATAATTTTCAAACGATTAATTATTTACAGGGTTCTTGCAGCTTTACCTGAAACCAGTTCAAGCATTTTCAATAGAAAATCAATTAAACCGATCGACACGAAAGGTGAAATCAAAGAACTCAACTGAAAGTTCAAACTTATAGAATTTTGCTTTGTAACAATGTCTTAACTTTGTTAATGTCATTTATTATATGGCAGGCTCGCTGAGCGGGCAAGATGAAGCGAATTCTGTGTTCTGATTGGTTACACGAGCGGGCAAGATAGGCCCATCTTGCCCGCTCGGGATTGCCCGATTTGTTCCCACAAGACTTCGTCTCGGACCATAATAACACAAACTAACCGCTCTAAGAGCGTGTAGTCGGGCTACAATATAAGGACTTTTGGGCTTCCTGTGTATTTTTCGAGAAAATTCGCGAAGTCTTACACTGAGTAATTGACCAAACGTGACGTGACAGATTGGCAAAAAGGTAAAACTAAAGTCGGACCGCTGCGCGTAGCCCGACTAAAAAAGAACTTGGCAAATATCCAGCCATCTTGACCTCACGCTTGTGTAACGCATGTTTATTGTTAGTATCACTCAACTAGTGGACTATTGCAAATTCTGCATTTTGATTGGCTACGCTACTAGTGGTCTATTAGTAATAGTCATCGAGTAGCGAAATTATTTCGATTTATTTCGTTTTATTCCTAAATAAATATTTCTTCAGCTTGCATTTGCTAACTTTATTATTGCTTTTTCTGGCCGACTAGTTGGGTGATACTAA
>JAOEHV020111355.1:0-15107 GCA_025447995.2 Isaurus tuberculatus | reverse complement strand
TTGTTCTTAATTTGTTCTTATTTTTCGGGCGATTTGAGCCTCACTGTTCTTATTAAGTGTGTTCTTATTTAAAAAAATGTGTATCATATTGACCTCGGTTCGGGGGGAAAAAGTAACAGATGGAATTTATCAGTTTACACAAACTTTAAACTTGAACGTTGCAGTGCTATTGGCGTTTGGTAAATAACAAACTTGACGTCGGATAGGAAAAATAGCTGTAATTTAATATATAATATAGAATGCGTTTAATGTTTGAATACTTATTCCGTCCTGAGCATGTAGTGGATACAAACAATTAGCAATTATTATTGTAGATATAGAAAAAGCAACGGAATATAACTGCATGAACTTCGTCGGATGTCTTAAATATTCAGTTTACTGCAAAAATAAGGTTTTAATTTTCGTTTAAATTATGCACTTAAAAAAACTATTTCAAGGCCAAGGGCAAGAATTTTAACCCATAAAATGTTTTTTAATACTTTTGTCTCCTATTTAAATATTCGAAAAAAAAAAACTCTCATGCTGTGAAATATATTTTCATAATAATATGCACAGTCGAAGAGAGATTAACAATCTTTCGACTAAAAAATAGAGAAAGAAGACTTTTTCAATTATCTGTTTGCTTATACTGTTGTTGCATCAGTGTGTACTTATAATATCTTGTTCAAACGAGTTGTAGATTTTTCAGTTTTACGTGATTAATTAAAATGATTAATTGTAGCTTTGCGTTGTCATACAGTACGTGCAAGCCGAGTGCGAGGCGATGTCAATGATCTCACTCTGTGTAGAGTAAAACTGCTTTAATAAGTTTCATTCTTTTTTTAATTCCGCCATGAAATGCGAAAAAGACCACGGATCTTCAATTCCTAATCATTCAATCAAGAAAAGAAATCAAAATGATTTCTTTTCTTTCTGCTACTGCACGCAATCAGTGAATTTTTGAAAGCTAAATTGTGAAAATTTAATAAGCTAATCAAAATTTATCTTTTTTTAAAAGGTTTCAAATACGTAACGAGTCGACGGTTGAAAGTTTTAACACTTTTATACACTTTTTATAAGGAGCCCATACACTCTGATGAAGCACAGTCATCGTTCTAAAATTTAGTGTTCAAACATTTTAAGATCAGATTCAAACTTATTTTCAAATACTAATTATTATACTTAACACTGAAACACTGATCGCCATTTTGGAATATACACTAAAGATACTGTAATACTCAAGCATTATCCACTCTCATTGCATTGCATTAATTTTTTAAAGCGAATACCTTGAATTGTTTTTTACAAAATATATAATACGGGAAAAAATTAGATTGTTGTAGCATAGTAATATATTTATTTAAACTGCTTCATAATAATACTAATGAATATTTAAAAGATTTTTCAAAGAAAACACCTGATTAGATCTTCAAACTACTTCAGTTACAATAACAAATTGTTGCCATACTTAAGACATTTAAATAACAATTTTTATGCGAATGATGCCTTATTTGTTTTAAGTTATCGTTATCAATTTGTTATTTCATTTATAATAATTGACGAAGTTCTTATTATTCGCATGTGAAAAGACCATCACTTTACTCTTTATAATAGGACTGACGCCGAGCTTTTTTGTTCGATAATTCTATTTTTAACATTAATAAAAATTTCACTGATAATTATATATCAAACAGAGTATTAATTGGACCCTATAATAGAAATACCAGTTTTATTTTCTCAAGTTGAAATCAAAATGTTTACAAGTTTGGGATGCTTACTTGTGCAAGTACGTTTTTCTTAACGAAAAATCCTAATTCGCTATATGTTTGTTGTTAGTAAAGAACAAAATACCATTACGTATTTACTTATAGCAGTTTCGCAGAAAATAATATGACACATAATTTAATTCATTCTCGAAACCAAAGGCTCGATAACACGTGTAGTTATAGAATAGGTTAAAAAAAAGAAAAGAAAGATAAAACAAACAAACAAGCAAAACACACAAGGAAATGAGAGCAAGTTAGCTTTTAGGCGGAAATAGTTGACCCCCTCAGTCGACTAATATTCATTATTTTCTGCGTCCTGGTAGGTTATATTGTTGAGCACAGGTAATATATACAGAATTGAATTTGGTGATAAACTTCAAACTTAGGTGAAAATCTACTCTGTAAAAAAGGTGAGTAACGTTGAACTGCACTGTGTTATTAATTAAAAAGGTAATATGTTAAATTTTACCTGACCAAATTAAGATTTCATTCTACGGGTAAAACAGTAATATCATATAAGCTCGTATCGCCAAGTTGCTGAATATTCATTCGCTGAATAACAGTTTACTTTTGCTTTTATCGTTAAAATATAAAGTTTATGTGTCTATTAAAGATTGTTTGTTTGTCAGTTTTTCAGCTATGTTTGTTTAATTTCCTGTATTAAAATAATACAACAAAAAACTTTTATTTCTTAATTCTACATCAACTAATAATAAAATTATTAACAAATCACAAAAGATATATAAAAAAATTATGACGGAAAAAGGGGTTTCATAAGATAAGAAATCAAGCCCATGAAACATGATTGGTTGTTTTTTCAAGCCAATTCAAATGAACAGTGGCAAATTTTAAATGAAAGTCTCGATTCGTATTGTACATTAACAGTATACTTTAACCAAACTTCTGAAATTCATCTTAGTTTTTTCCCATGATACCTATATGAGCTGAAGCAAAGCAACAGCGTTTGAACAGTTCTAAACAACTCTAGAAAAGAAAAAAAATTCCTGCTCATTAAATTAAGATACTACGTACTACTGAAAAATCAAAGCTGACTTTTTAGCGCATATAAAACCACTTTTATTTAAAAATGTGCGCTTTGTGAAAGTAGACAGAGTAACAAATCGCCACCCCCGTTTATTTCTGACAAAGTATGACATGATGACCTTGTTAGGATAGCATTGTCTTCGACCCCCTGTGGGATGGGGAGGCAGGGGTTGTGTGGGGGAAGGGGGTGGGGTGGGGTTGGGGGTTCGTATAGGGCTTGATAGAGGTTCCAAAGCTCGCTCTCAAGTGATTAAAGACAAGGTGGGTAACAAGATGACGGTCTCATTATGCTCTTTTTCTTGTTTGAATTGGTAGGTGTAATAAATGAACAGCAATAATTGAAACATTAGTGTTGGTGCATTTTCCACCTGCTATTCTTGCAGTATTTTGTTTAATCAAGTATGTACAATGGTAAATCTTATTGTTTTAAGCTAGCTTTTCTATATGCTATTAACTTACTACGTCCAACAGTACTTGCTTTTTTGGTTTATTATTCTTCGTCAAAAAACACAACATATGCTAATGCTAACACTTTTTTTCTTACACTATTATTGAAGCTTTTTGTTTGAAAAACTGCTTTTAGTGTATTTTTTTAGTGAGGAACCAGAATCTGTTTTGCATTTTTTTTGTTAATTGAACCATTAGGTTGCTGAGATAGTCAAGTTCAAATTGTAAATGGTAATGCACGCTACAAACGTGACCTTATATAGTCATTGTCCAGATTAGCGGCTGTAAGTCACTATATATATACTACAGCCAGCATGTGCTACCAGTCAGTGTGATCATCATTCACGCCACATCCAACGTACAAGCTTCACGCTTTTATATAATAGTTCTTTATTCAGTTTTGTGGGAGTTACTGCCAGTATGTTAGCTATATCAAGCTCATGAACTCCAATAAGACCAAGTATAGTTGTCCGGTGTCCGAAGTTGCTAACACTCAGACTTACCAATCGCTATGGTGGATTTAAGGGATAATGCCCGCTAATAACTGGGCTTAGTGCCCGTATTAGTGGCTGCAAGTCTTGATACTAGCACCTATTAATTTGCTACCTATACTTGTTAATAGTTTGACATGGAGTTATATATACGTGTATGATATAGCGACACACTAATTCTCCCTCAATTGGCGTTTTTATGATGACTATCGCACATGCAGTCGAAACATCAATCATTGTTACCTTTTTTGAAGAGAAGTAATTTAACCAAAATGATCTCACAATATATTGTATTGTTTGGAAGGAACTAATTTTTCAAGACCCAAAATAAAAGAAGTCGAACCACAGAATCATCAATAAACCTGTAAAAACAGATTTAAAAAAGGAGCTTAAATGTAGTTGCTCTTTTTGACGTCTATAGGTTTAATTTCTTGGTTTTATCCAACTTCCTGTTGGATAACAAAGCAGGTCATTTTGTGCGGCTTTTGCCTTAACGCAAAGAGTGTTTTGTTTATAAAACAATATAAAACTTGTTTTTAAAACTGGGGTTCGGAACTAGCGCTTCGATTAAGATTTTATAACTCTCGATACAATTTACATTTATCATAATATTTTGCTTATAAAAATTATTATAAATCCTAGGCTAAAAGTTTCAATTTTGTTTTAAAATTCCTGGTCATCTTCAGTAAAGATAGAATTAGCTCACGTTTTACGAATACTGGTATTAAGTTCTAAGGAATTCTTTAGAACTTAATACTAGTAAACGTATACTAATTTTAGCTTTACTGAAGATGACCGGACGGTCAAAAACGTTTTAGCAATTTTAAAACAAAATTTAAACTTTTAACCTAGGATTTTAACAAATTGCATTTAGTCGACGAGAAAGCAAAAGCTTTGCGGGTGGAAAACCTCTTGCTCTGGGGTTTTCATTGTTTATTGTTGGTTTACTTTGTTCAGTGCCCAGCGGGAAGTCTTTAAACTTTTCCGATACGAAGGACATAAGCACTAGTTAATTTAAAGTTGAAACATATTCAAAACTCTTTGGAAATACATTTGAGATTTACTTTAGAGGTACGATTGAAAGATACTCCCCAAAATATCCTTATCTGATTAGTTTAGTAAGTACATATAGGCAAACTGACTAAGGAGGCTTTATCGGTATCGCATTCCTTTTCTAAATTTATAGCTTATAACTTAACTTGTTGACCAAATATATTGTAAAGGTTGAAACAATACCTAAAAACATACAATAAACAAAATATTTTATCCAAATATACTTATTAAGGAAAGCAAATATTTAAATCTATATTTTTTCTTTCGAAAATGGAAATAAGTTTATGCTATGTAAAACATTGCAACAAGGAAAACGCAAAATCTGATAACGTATATTTTCGCCAACATAGCAATAGAAATTGTTTAATTTTCATTTCCTGTCCTTTCGATCCAGTAAGAACCATAGGCCTTTTGAGATTTGTTTTCTATAACTATTAAAGAAAAACAGAAACAGGAACATACCGTCCGTCAAATGAAGATTCGAAACATATCTATTAAAGCAAGAACGGAAGAGTTCTTGATTCTGGTCTGTTTATTTAAGTAAAGGGTTAAACGTTGTTTTCGCGCACGTAAGAAAGAGCTTATAAGTTTTTTTTAAAAAAAAATAGAGCGATGGCAAAAGTTTTAACTGTTTGTAGTACTTTGAAAGAGCAGGTAGTTAAAAGTGTCGTCGCACTCTTTTCAAAATAGCGAACTTCCGTTGTATTTGACCTGTTTAGGTGATGCTGGGTTTCTCTCTTTTTTCTTGTCTCTTGTACACTACGCCTCTTCAGACTGAGGAGAGACTTTATACACTAGTTAATTTTTTGACTGTTTTGTTTTGTTGAAAAAAACCTGCTTGTCACAAACAAAAGAAAGAGATGTAATGGGATACCTAAATACGTTGGGCTTTTTGTGCAAGAGAATTTAAATATAGTTTTCAACGTAGTTTTATTGATGGTTGTTATAGCAATATTCGAAAAACTTCAACCTTTATAGTTGTCTAAATCCCGAGTCAAAGCTAAGATGGGTTGCTTCATGGACCATCAACAGTACTGATATGTTTCGTTGTAGATGGTGGTGAACTGATGATGTTTTAAACCAGATTGTGACCAGTCCAGGTATTCTACAGTTTTTAGAGTAGAGAACATGTGGCATGTATCGGATGCTTCTCATATAAGAATTACTTCGTTATAGTTGTACTGTAATATACCAGACTAACCGTTTTGACTGTAAAATCTTTGCTGCAGGGCCTCTTATTTTAAAAATAGAACACTTTTTTGCCAAGTTTTCCGTGTAGAATCGAGCATGCGATTGCAACCCTGCATTAATTTATCAGTACAACATAAACTCAACGATTTCACTTGCTAAAAACGAGTCAAAAATTTGTTTTAAGTTAAAGCAATGAACTTTTCTTTAGCAGCAAAATTTCACATGTTATAAGGACTAATTAACTTAGCAGTTATCCTCTTACAAGCCTAATGGTTTATGTGGCTGGTTCTTATCTCCGGTTTCTATAGTGTTAACCGGATGAGGATATTTTACCCCCCTGGACGGGACACTAATCCATCGCACGTTAGCTCCGAGCAAACGCTGGCACTTTATTTACCGACCTCGTATTAAAGGATGGAGAGCTTAGCCAGATTTAAGAGAGCCGGGAATAGATCCCGGGACCTATTTGTTAGAAGACAGAGATCTTAGCTTACAGCCAGCTACGCGGTCGTTAAAGGCTGAAATGCAATACGTAAAATGACTAGATGCCCCTATCCGAAAGACAATTTCCTTATACCATGCGGCTTATATATATTATTGACTTACCAAAGTCTTTTATATTCACGGCATTTTTTTGTTACTCAATGGAACACTTTCAGTAGAGGTGATAATTAATCAACAGGCCTTAGGTGTAAAGTACAAGGACTTTCCTTTCCAAAGTGCATTCGTGAACCTTATCAGTTTAACATGAGTCAGTTTTACAATATATATTTTAAAATCAAAACAGTGACTGCCAATTATATCTGCTTTTAAGTGTTTTCCGCTAAGCACTGAAAGAAACTTCAATAAAAAGCCTCAGTTGTTCTTGATCTTAAAATCACCTTAGCTGGATACAAAAGCGCAGTAAAAAAAAGAGAGAATAACAGCAGAACTTACGAGACATTCGGACATTTCTTTACTCTCTGATAAAGTAATCGACATCAATTATGCTTTTCAGTAATCGGAGATCCATTCATTTAAAACAGAAAGCGGAACTTAGTGGTACTCCTTTTCGAGCCGAAAGTCCGCACAAGCAAATATCTTTACATTTTCTCTTTAAAACGGGTTTGCGATCCGACACAAGTTTTAAAATATTAAAATGCAATTATCTTTTGCAATGTACTTGTCACTTGCACGGTCGTTGATTGGTTGACATTATCTGTTCATTGATCGACACCAAATTTAATTTAACTTGACCAGTCACAGTGTGTTAACCGCATCGCGTGGCTTGGACTGAGAAATCAGGAAAAAAATCTTTTCCCTGCTTGCTTCGGTGTTTTTCCTGTTTCGCGTCGAACAAGCCCAGGCAAGAATTTCCTTTAGATTTCGAGATTGTCCCCGACTGCCGCAAATAATTCTTTTTAACACAGCCTGCGCCCATTTATGTCTGAAGAAAAACAAAGTTCTAGCAAGTTTGGAAAGACAGCTACTGACTCATAAGAGATTGCAAGCAGTTAGATGGATTAGATATTCCAAGCAAGACGGTGAGGTCTAATGTTGTCTTTAATTACAGCTATTGTGTGTTAACAAGTTTTTCTCTATGATATTAACAGTCTGTTCGTCTTTGTTCCAATCATAATTTTAGGAAACTAACTTTGCTTAAAGGTCAGTTATTCGTTATACTGCAGGGTATCGCCATTGAGAAAGTAACAAATCGCGGTAGCGCAACAGCAAAACAGGTGACCTGTCTTTGCGAAGTCCTAATCAGGATTTGCTAAATACTAAATCGGCTTTAATGGAAAATAATCTGTCAGCTGAATGCTGTTGTGGTTTTAAACCCCAGATTACAAAGTAAGGCTCGTCCACAAATAAACAAAAGCAAAATTTTTGCGTAAAAATGACAACCGTATAGACAAAACAAAGCAATTTAAATTATTTGAAAACTAATTTTGATCTTAAACAACAACAAAAAAATCAACTGAAAATTTGCTTTTATAAAACTGTTGCTCTTAGCCGGGATGATAGGAAGATATTATTAAACAATTACCAGTGTTTGTTTAAACAAAATAAAAGCTAAGCAAAGTGCTTTCCCAACACTATTTATTAAAACAACAAATTAAAATCTTTTATTCGAGATACAAATATTTGTGTTGGTCAAACGAACTAACGGTGCGGAACAAGATTTATTGGCAGTCAATGCTGCGTGGGTAAGCAGTACGGTGTTTGTAATATTCTGTTCACGATAATAAATTATCTATTTTACTCACGAGGCACTGAAAAACTGCCAAATTGCGTGCATTGTCTTGTTTACTCTTCGCATCGTTAACCAGAACTGCACCTGGCAAAGCTGTTGACTTGATAACAATGTTGTTTGATTTCTAGTACAAAAGACTCCCAGAGGAGTTTCTCTGAAATTGCTAACTGTTTTAATGGATAAAAGAACATCTATACTGCAACCAAAAGCTCGGCAATTAAAACATAAAATCTAGAAGTACATCTCTATAGAAAACAAATAATGTATGGCTTTTTACTTTCTTATTATATACATGAGCCTGAAGAAACGAAAAAAGACAAAAAAATTCAAATAAAAATATCAGATTCAGTTACAAAAACTTCTAATTCATGAATTTATGTAGCCTAATAATTTATTTTAAAAGATGCTTGATCAGTTGATGCGAAAGATATAACTTTCTTTGAGATAATTTTATAGCAATCGATGTTTTAAACTCGAGCTATTTTGATCAGAATTTAATCCATAAGAATTATTTGAAAAGCTTGAACCTTTTATACGCTCTTTTTTTTTTTGCCGCATGCTGAAAAACAAAATACAAGGAAACTTTAATTACTTTCAGATTAATCCGTTTATTAGACTAGTGGCTCATCGGAGCCAGTGCTTATCTCTGGTTTCTGTAGTGTTATAAGGCAGATGAGTCTTATACTTCCTCTGGACGTGACACTATTCCATCCGCAGGTTAGCGCTCAGTAGAAGCTTATACTTTATTCACCAACCTCGTGTGGATGAACAGCTGAGTCAACTTTAGCGGAAATGAAGGTCACATAAATGATTAAATCTCGTCATTGAGCCGGCAGAGATTGAGCCCGCGACCATGTGTTTAGAGGGCAAAGATCTTACCGACTGCGCCTACCACGCGGTCGTCAAATTAAAATAGCAAATAAATAAAATGTGACCAAACTAAAAATATCGAACAGCACAAGTCATTGAATAACAACATATAAGTATAACACAATCTACTAGAATCTACTAATTGGAAAGATAAGTTCTGAATTTGATACATCTTTTTATTTTGACATATTTTCGCAGTTCGAAGACACACAACGCAAATTTACAATGACTTCAATTTTGATTAAAATACAACATAACAACATAACCACCATATGTACAACTGACAATTAGCTGTATAATTTGTTGTCAGTATATTAGTTAATTAAGATTTCAATTTTTAGAAAAAAACGAAAAAAAGTACTTCCATTACGAAAAAGAAGTTCAAAAGACATATCACGTTTTTTGTAAATCAGTATTGAACTTGTCTAGCTGCCTCTTTAATGCAATTATCTAAATCATTCAGTAGATTTTCAGTTTGCTTTCCCTTATCTCAACAATCTGGAAACTTTTCAGCTGTATCTTTCTGTCTATGACCTTATGAACCTTATGTCCTTTTCAAAACGAAATCAATAAAACACAAATACAGATTTTATTCAACAGGATAAAAGATTTTACAAGCACTGAAAAAGAATCTCAAGGAGAAGCAATCATAACATTCATAAGGTTTCATTAAACTTTAGTTGCCAGTATAATAGTACTATAATTACTATGACTGTTTCTGTTTATAACTAAGTGTATGTGGTTAATAAAATAACACAAGTCGGCGAACAATTACAACAGATGGACACGATGGACCATTGATTTTAAAAAAAGGAAATTCTCCATTGTCTTCGGCTTGATGCACATTTTGAATTTCAAAGAACAACTTTTTGATCGGTTCAATGTTTTCTAAATGAGTTTGTTTAAGATGATTTGAACTCTAAATGTAAAGAAAGAAAATAAACATGGAAATATCAGTGTTTTTACTTTTATGTTTGTTTGATAAAATATATAGATATTCAAAATAAACATTTGTGTATAGTGTTCTCTACCGTTACTGCCAAACAACTGTATATATTTACTGTAACCAAACAAGCAACTCGGAATATATTTACATAGGATACATATATTTACTTATGTTTGTACGCTCCCCGTGTTGTGTAGGTGTATATGAAGAATGCACGGCTCTGCACCTACTGGTGCCGCACCAAAGTTAAACTGATCCATGATAATCTGCGTAAAGTATTATTGCAACTGATAATTTTATTCAAACAACCCATACTTTAGACAATTTATAAATGTTTTCAATATCCGCAAGCTGCAAGCATGACCCTTGCTTGTTTATTTTTATACTTAATGATTAATTTCCTCTCATAAAAACTTCTGAGCTACAATATTTCTTTCGGTTGACAAGACTGAATCGCATTAAAATGTCTGGAAGTATCAACTTTTTCTTTGTATCTCTATCATTAGTGTACTTGAATAGTTTGGAAAACAGCTTTAAGCAAAGAGCAACCACATTCTAAATCCTTTGCGCCCGAGACGCTTCTATCAATGAAACAATTACCAGACAGACACTTAAAAAGACAGGTGATTTTGAAGTTTTGTTTTATGTCGGTCATTTATCTATCAATAAAGCTACTTGAAAAATACCTCTTTTGTACTGCTTACAATTGCTCTAAATTGTTTGATTTTCACTTTTGAATTAATAAATATTTTGACAAAGATATATAAATGGGTGCTTTGCGATCTTGTAGTTGTAAAATTTAAGGAATATAGAAATTTTTGTATTGCAATCGGCCTAGCGCTTCAATTCAGGACTCCTTCCCACACAGAGAAAATTTACCAAACGCCTTTTCTAAAGCACTTCAAGTAAGAAAATTCATCTGTTTTACAATAACTATAGTATAGATTAAAGATGTTTACTACAGGTTTTTTTAGTATTTTAAATAAGGATATTGTTCTGTTATGAATGCATGTCGTGGCTCCAGTTTATAGTGAAACACAGTGATGAGAATTTGGGCTTCAGCAGATACTGTACACAATATAGTAATGCTCAGATCTAGAAATACTCAGCAGATCACAAGTTCATATTCACTGCTAAATGCACGCGCTCTCCTAAGATATCTTTTATATACGGCTCAGTGAGTAGAACATTCGCATGAATCATGACTTTGAGATCCTCACATTGGCTCAATTTTTCATGAGTATTATTTGCTTTGAAAAGAAAAGAGAAATTAAGTTTGCTTCTTTCAAAACAACAGCGAACCATAAATTTAAATAAATGAGTAAAACACATTCTACTGCGAAGTTTGTTGTTGATTTTCATTTAAACCATAACGTTGTAAATTGTTTGTATAAGACAGCGATTGATGGCCACAAGTCCATATAAGATTTTTTAACAAATACTTTCGCTCTACTAACATTCTTACGATAAGTCAATTAAAATAGCTTTTCTCCGCTGTTCGGTAGGTCATAACGGCATCTGAATTCAGCTTTCAAAAAAACGGAAGACAGTTTTTAGAATGTACTTTTTTCAAGCCAACAGCGAATCATAAAGTTCATTAATTGCATATTATGATACTGTACTTGGAAGCTTGTATTTGAAGTATATCATGACACGTATAAACTAAAGGATTATATATATACGTAAGACAATGATTGGTGGCCAAAAGTCGATAAGAACCTAATAGCTCATGCAGTACTATATGTAGAGCGTTCGCCCGCTGATCGGTCGACTATGCGATCAAAACTGGCTTTAAAAAACACAGCTAGAATTTCTTTCATTCAAGTAAATCACGAACAGGAGCTCAATAATTAAGAATGAACTGCAGATACCCTGACGAAAGACTATCGGTCAAGGCATCAGTTTTGTACACTACTTTAATGATAAAAACTATCTACCTTGTGTTTATTAAACTAAGCACTTTACCTGCTCGCCGATTTACTTCAACAGCCTTTTAAAACCTATATTCAACGAGCGTGAACCATAAAACTGACTAGCTACATGTTTTATTTCACTATATGACCCGACTTTCTTCTTATAGGCTATAAACTCAGATGACTAACCTTCACTAGGCTTGTGAAACTATACAGCATTACCTCTTATAGGCAGCTCGTTTTGAAAGCGTGCTGTTGCTTCTTTGTAAAAGAGATGCGTTTTCTCGTTTTCTTGGCCATGGTTTGAATGCATATTTTTGTCAGTTTGCTATCAAGTGAATTGATGGCCTGTTCAATGGCCCACATTTTGAGATCTGTTCTCGGACAAAATGAAAAACTGCTTTATAATATAGGCAGGGCACGTTTTAGTTTTTCCCCTTTTTCCTCAAAATAAAAGGCTCTTGATCGTTAAGAACAATTGTTTTCATCAGATGGGAACGAGTCTTCAGTTAACTGGGGCGCGTAATAGAATTGGTGGTTAATGCATACAAAACTTTAATAATTCATTGTCATTTCTCGCTCCCACTTCTTGTCATAAATAGCAAAGTAAGAGGGCTCCACGCCAGTACCGCTGGTAAGACCTCAGTCTGCCTTATACGGGGCTTTAGTTCCTGTTAAGGTTAAACCTTCACTAAGCATATTAGGTTAATCGAGGTTAGGACCCTACGGCTACGCATGCATGTTAAACTGGTTTCATTCATGAATTCAGAAATTTTTAATGCTTCAGTTCCATATAATTTCTAATTACAAGAAACAAAGTTCAGGGACAACTAAATACTTTTCTAGCAGGCAATACTTATATCTTACATCGCGCAGATATTTTAATTTAACATAAAACACGTAAACTCTAAAAAAGCGGCGGTTCCCTAGCCCCCCAAGGCCAGTCAATTGGTTTTACACTTTGCCTTTGACAGACTTCACAGCCAGATTTCAAAAGTGCTCACTACTAGTTAAACATCAATCTGCAAGTTGCTATTTAGTGATACATGTAAACAATAACAATAAGTAAACGTTTTATAATAAACTTTATAATATTGCTAGATAGTTTCCTGCGATCTGATTGGCTGCTAGGAGGGCGAGATTTCCCTGTAATGACCGGTCGTTAATCATTTCATAATGACCGGTCATTATGAGATTTTTTTTTTGATTTTTTTTTTTTGACATTTATTTTTGACTTTTCATGTTTGAAGAAATTATTTTTGCCTGTTTTTCGTAACCGACTACCGATTCTGCTGAGTGAACATCGTTTGTAATGAGTGCGCGCGCGCAAGCGGATATGGAAATTAACTTCCGTTGTTTTTTTCGTTTTCTTCCGAAAATAGACTAAAGGCCATATAATAAATAACTTATTAACCTCGTCCGTTCGATCATTTCAGGGAAATCTCAGACCTCTGTCTTGTTTTAATGACCTCGCTATCGCTCGGTCATTACAGCAAGGCCTCGGTCTGAGATTTCCCCGTAATGACCTCACTCTCGGTTAATAAGTAGTATATAACACTATAAGTAAACGTTCTATAAGATATATGTTCTATTAGCCTGACAAACGTATTTGGCAAAAATGCTGCCATGTTTTTATACTCTACCATCACAAAGAAAAAGAGGAGTGCTAATAATTTTTTTTGTCAGATTGCAACGCTTAATTATCCTCTAAAAATTTCAATAGCATAAAGTTTTATACAACGCTCTCTTAAAATAAAAACGATACGCAGCTCGCTAGAACTAAATTAATGTTCTCGTATCAGTAGTTTGAAGGCATATTCTTGGTTATAGAAGTCTAGTACAAGAGCTATAATCTTCATTTGGGATATCTATGTATCATTGTCATGGCCTGATAAACTTTATGAATATTGATAATTTTGTAGCAGGAAGTTTGAACCATTCCGCGGTAACCGGTCTCTGTGCACTCCATCAAGCGGCAGTTGATAATCATGATACCATTATATACCACAGCAACAGGCTGTGACGTATTTCTTACAGTTAATATCCTGTCTAAGCTTTGGTACTCATTGACCATACAAATCAAAATATTTTTCAACGGATATTGAGTCAGTATTTTACTGACAGGACGCAAAAGAAAACTATACATGAATAGTGACGTTAAATTCCTTTGTAAACGTACTTCCAACATAATTTGACTAAACTCCAGATTTGTTCATTCATTTTAGATAAGAACTTAAAAGAAGTATGTATGCAAGTGCTTTTGAGATAAGGGTTAGTTAATTATGGTGCATAACTTTTTTCCGGGAACTATTGTGTACCAGTCTCTTAACAAGCAGCTTTTACATCAAGATCTGAGCCGTATTTAACAAAATAGCTAAATACTTCAAAACGTAAAACAAGTTATTATTCTTATTACTATTATTTATAGACTTTTAAACATGTATAATGTACATCAACTCCAGATGCAAAGCATTTAGTGAAAAACTAGATGCAACTTAATACTCTAAGTAAAAAACGTATCCTAAAATACTTATTAACTTGTTCTAAAGCGTTTTTGAGAGTTGTGGATGCAAAGAAAAGCAATCCCATTTTAATGGTTTTCGGTGTTTGCTTGTTGATGCGTTTAGCGAGGTTTTAGGAGCTCCATTGCGTCAAAAGAGCCGGCTCTGTCGGATTCTTAGACTCTGGAAAAGACAATTCAGAATTGGAGATAAGTTCAAGTACTTTTTATTAGAAGTGTGAAATGGTATTTAAAGAATTCTAAATCTGAAAAACAGAGAATCAAAAAGTGATTCCAATCTAAAGATGGAAATATTTTACATTCCTCTTGATGAGAAGGCAAAAGTTTAACCTCATTATTATAAAATATCGGATGTGTTATCATCACCATCGCCTTTAACCGACTTGCGTCTGCAACTTCTGATTGCCGTTGCAAATGTTATTGCCTTTGCCATTTCTATTAGCCATTATCATTAACAGTATACCAATGTTATTGATTTTGCGCCGGCATGCCTTTTCCATTTTGATTGCAATCAGTATCTTCGTTATTGCCACAGCATACTACGACTGTCACAATTGTAATTGCTACTGCCATTGCAGTAGTAATGTACCGGCGTTGAGGCCCATTATACCGAAGATTTATCGATTAGTTTTTGATTTTCCGAAGATGAATAC
>JAOEHV020111246.1:0-15112 GCA_025447995.2 Isaurus tuberculatus | reverse complement strand
GGAATGACATCACAACCCAGTCCCCCTAAAACGCGGTCGTTAACCATCAAATAGCGCGTTTCAAATGCTTATAAAAACTCGAGAATACGACCGATTTTGAAATTTTTTTTTAAACGACCTCATTTTCCAAAAACTTTCAGTAGATGAAAAAAAAATATTTGGTGTTAGTAGCACCTAAACTATTGTTGCATCCGCGTTGTTTGATCAGTCCTTGCTGCATGAAGTCTTTTTTTGACATTTTGTTGTTGAAGAATTGAAAGTGACTTCCTTACGCTGCAAAACCCTTTATAAGATAATAATACGTACTTTAACATTACGATAATTGCTTACGAAATAGAGCAGAGAATAAATGATACTTTCATGTGCTAATGTTAAGCTGCCCCAGACAATTACGTAGACTCGAAAAACGCTCAGTAACTCCAGACCATGCTCTATACGTATACCCCACGTGTTTAAATCAACTCCAGAATAAAATGTTTAAGGACGGACCATTAGAAAAGTTATGGGGGGTGGGGTGGGGAATTTCCGAGCTGCATGAATTTTTTTTCTTGAAGTAACACTAAAAAATGTGGAAGGCCATTGCAGGAATTTTTTTCCTGGTCTACTCTGCATGCATGAATTTTTTTCACTTAATTTTTCTATGCACGAATTTTTTTTTTTTTGTACTTCGCTTTTTTCAAGGAACCTCTATATTTTACAGACATTTCTTAACAACTTCAAAATCTACGTAGAAGAGCATGTGAAACTAATAATAATGCCATTATCAGTTGATAAAAGATCAATTGCATGCTCTCGTCATGAAATAGAACAGTATTTCTAGATTCTTGAAGTAAGAACAATGAAAGATTCTTCAACTCGGACACTAAGTAACTTTAACAAAGTTGAACCTCAAAGTTCGGCCTTGCATGGTCCTCAATTTTTCTAAATCCGAGCTAGGCGTCCTTAAAAACGGTTTCTTATAATGAAAAAAAAAAACCGTTGTAATATTGGTAACCGAAGCCAGATGTTCCGCACAATCCATTCAAAAACATATTTCAAAACCGGAAGTTGCTTACTCAACCAACATAAAAAAAACTCTAAGAGGCCCCCACTGAGCTGTTGTTGAAAAGTTCAGTTAGAAATATTACGGATTAAGGAGTCGAGAAATAAAAAGGACTCTAAATCTTTTCGATGTACAACGAAACAATACTCGACAGCTTAAAAACAAAACAAGCGCTCAAACAACGAATGAAATTCATTGTAAGTAGACGTCAGTGGTTCACAAAGAAACTAAGTCTTTACCTGGATTATGGGGCCTTTCTACGTTTGTTTGAGATTTGGATGTGATTAAGATTTTTATTAAGCCTTGTTGAAATTCCCAGATCAACCTTGGGAAAGTTTCTCAGTGACTTACATTGACATAGGTAAGGAATGTTGCGTATGAAGCCCAGTACAGTAGTTTGGAACAAAAACTCGAAGACTTTTCACAACAATACGTTTTTGCGTTACTTTTTAAACCGCAGGACGAACGACTATTTCTAATTTTAAAACGTTTTAAAGAAAGTATTTAATTAAAAGATATTTAATTAGAATTTCGAAACAAGAAGTGCAACATAGGGTATCACGGCTGAAAAAAAAACATTCCGTTTGGGGAACAAGCCAATAACTCGACTTAATTTCTGGTTCACAACCACTTCCTAGCAAGATCTAAAAGAAGTTTTGCATGCCAGTGAAGCAAGGCTACGAATCGAATTGAATTTTACTGTAACAAGGTAAGGCTAAATACACAAGAATTATAGCGCCCCAAAAATTTTTAGCAGAACATTCTCAGTTGCTTAAAAGGTTTTGAAGTGATCCACATACAGTATTCTAACGATCCTGGAATATTTTTTCGGTTATAACATCAAAATATAAAATGAATATAAATAAGCTTTTGCTTCCAAGTCGTACAACGCAAGGGGCGTTTGAGACAATGTACTAAAATTACTCACCAAAATACCAATGATTTTTACAAAGATTAACACGACAAACCCCAAATAAGTATTAGAAGTGCCCTTTTTTGGTATTATAAATTTGCGTCTAATAGACAAAAGTTGTTATTAAACAAATGGAGAAATTACAAAAGTGTTTCGTTTGGCGTGTTCAGTGACCCACGCCTAAATTAACATTACAAGAGAAGACGAGAAAAAGCTAAAAAGAGATTTTTAATAGAAGACGAGTACATTCAAAGAAAGAAAGGAGAGAGAAAAAAGCAGAGGAGGGTTAGGAAAGGGGGAATGGCAGAAAAGGTAGCGAACAGCTGGAAAAAAGAGATGAAAACTAGAAAAAGAGAACAAAGAGAAATTAGGGATGGAGATGGAATGTAAAGCCCTGGTCAAACGGAGTCGGAAGTAGACGCAAGTTTACAACTTGCGCCTACTTGCAACTTCGTTTGGCCAGGCCTTTGGTGCACTTGCGTTGACTTGCGCTCACTTTGGTCGAGATCAAATTTTCCCGCAAGTCGACGCAGGTTTTCACCGTTTGGCCAGCCAACCCAAGTCAACGCAAGTTGGTTGACGTCAATTCGTTGTTATAGCAACTTATAAGCCAATGAAATGGGCTTTTTTTGTGACTTGCGTGTACTTGCGAGGGAACTTGCTAGTCCGTTTGGCCACCCAACGCAAGTCTCTACGGAAGTTCAACTTGTGGCTACTTGCGAGTCCGTTTGACCAGGGCTTAAGAAAAAGACCCCAAGTACTTACACGCCTTTTTGTTTTATAAGAACAACTTAATAAGAACAACAAGACTCAGATTGACCGAAAATTAAGAACAATTTAAGAACAAGCTCAGGGCTGAGGCCGAAAAAAAGTGAAAATGTTTCTAGTTGAAACTTTACTGAATCTTACAATTTATGTTCGCAATGTAGTAATCTGAGATAAATGTACAGAGATCTCCTCAAAATACAGACGATCAGCATTGTTTTTCAATGCCTTGTCTCTTTGTTTTGGTTTCTCATGACTTCAAACCGCTCACATTCGAAATAAGAACAAAATAAGAACAAATTGAGGCTGAAATCGCCAAAAAATTAAGAACAATGAGCCTTGGCAAATTTTACTGCTTCTTATAAAAAAAGCATTTTTAAAATTATATAAATCTTTTTTGTAACAGCTATATATGCCATAGGATACGCTTCCTCTAACATGAGGGGTGTCGAATGGTCCCGTTCGATTTAAAAGTGCTCGCAAAATTTGGCCTTTGCTCGAATTGCTCGCAAAAATTACACGGGTGTTCGCTTGCTCGTGCTCGCATGCTCGGATTGCTCGCAACAAACGGAAGGTTGTAAATTATCGTTTAACGCTTTTATCATTTAAATTTATGCGGATTTCATTTTTGATTTTAAATATTCGCTTTCTCTAGTATTAATCTAGCTATTGGTTTATTCAACTCTAGGTTGAAATAATTAATCATCGCCACTTGTGAGAGCTGAGTGGAGAGTTGACGTTTCGAGCATTAGCTCTGCGTCAGAGAGATTTTGAGTGCAATTACTATTAGGTCCATGATTATCGTAGGGATTTCAGTTACAATCCACTCTATACAGAGTAAGTTACTGAAAACTCGCAAGCCTAAAAGTTTTTCAAAGGTTTTGGATTCGCCTTTTTATGATAAAAATTATTGTCAAACGGTACTGAGAAAAAGAAATGGGAGAAACGGCATACTCTACGTCTTATGCATCGATCAAATCGAAGCTTAAACATCCCCCCGGGCATTTGACCAGATTTCCAGGGGTGGAAATTTGAACGTACGGGAGGGTCGGGCATTTGAAGTGATCGCGGCGCGGAGCAAAATGGCAGATAGTACTGTTGCAGAAGGTGGCGCGAATTGTTTGGAGGATTTTTCAGACAGAAGTGTTGAATAAATGGTGGGCATTTGATCGGCAATCTTGTACCGGGGGTGGGGAATTTGACCATAAAAATTTCAAAAGTTCAAATACCCGCGGGTTTGCCCGGGGTGGATGTTTAAGCTTCGATTTGATCGCTGCATTATCACATATCCACTTTTCTTTCCGATCATCACTTTAGGCTACAGAACATGGAAGTAACTATACAGAAAAAAGAAAAGCAACACTCTTAACCTAACCCCCCAAAGTACATATTTAACCTTCGTGCTTCTCCTTCTGTCTTTTTCCAATTCCTTTCTCTCCTTCATTTCAACGGCTCAAGGTGAATCGGGTCAAATAGGTTTGAGAACTCTTCGAATTAAATTACTGAAAAATATCGTACAAATCTTTGGCTAGTTCCCCTCATACTGACGAGGGAACTGGACTTTTTGAAACGTTGTTGGTTGGCAGGAAACGAACAATGTGAAGGCACTTTGATAGATCGGTAAAGCATATAGTACACATATCAGTTGTAACTGTTTGCAATCTCACTAACGGCAACAACTGGTAATTGAATTCCAACACCTCGCGTTCCCATATAGTTGTGATTAGAGAGATTTAGCAACACGTTTGTGAAACAGGAACGGCAAGAGTGACCACGTGACGATAATTTTCCCAGCATTTATTCCGTTTGGTGGTTGCACTTTCCCGTTTCTGTGTGAAAGCAAGCTGTTTCGCATTGCCGGTAACGTAAGATTAACCGCCAAACGTGAAAAATGGCGGGAAAAGCATCGTTACGTGGTCACTTTTGCCGTTCCCGTTTCACGTAAACGTGGTACTAAGTCTCTCTATTCTTGTAATTCATTTGGCATTTTAATGCAAACGACTGAGGTACCCAAGAATTAGAAGGAAAGACTGCAAATTTAATTCCTATGCTGTAGTTAGAAACCATTGTTTAGTGATGGCTGCTAAAATTTAGACATTATCGCAAGTGTTCCCATACATCTTTGATTGGTTTGCGAGTGTTTTTAAAAAAATTGTTGTAGAAGCTAAAATGGAATCAATTTCTACAACAGTACGTTACTGATTTGTTTGGAATCTAATTACATCCATTACAAAGTGCGTTCCAGTATAAAGTTTCATCGCCCATGGAAATAGCAACAATTGCAACTATATGGATAGAAATATTTGGAAAGAACGCTTGATAGTTAAACATAGAAATCTCACTTGATAACTTTATTCATGATGATTTAATATGCTATTAATTAAATCATCCTACATAACGTTTTAGACATTTATGTGCGACTCAATTCCAGCCGCGAGCATCCCCTCTGGGCAAACTCCGGGCATTTGATACAAGATGAGTCCCGCAGGGCTTGGAATTTGGCAGTTAAAAGTGTCCCGGCCCCCCGGGCATTTGCAATAAAAAAAAAAATTCCTGTCGTCGTTTACGAGGGCGCTTAGAAGTCGAGGGTTTCAAACACCGTCATTTTGGAATAAGAAGAGCATTTATCGACCATAAAAGACCTATAAAAACAATAATGTTCTGTTTAGTTTGTGTTCCCGTTGTTTTATGCAGTTCTATTGAACCGAAACAGTTATGCTTATTAAAAAATGACAACTATATTTTTGTATATTGGTCTGATATACTGGGGGGCCGGGCATTTGACCATCATAGTAGGAACGGGGGCCGGGGCATTTGCCAACGAAAATTACCCGCTGGGTCGGATATTTGATCAAATTTTTCAAATGCCCGGGGGGATGCTCGCGGCTGGAATTGACTCGCACATTGCTGGGTCTAAGACTGGGTCTAGTCGGGTATTTGTTAGATGATGTAATAAAAAACACACAATGAGCAAGCTCTAATGTCTTTTGGGCTGTTTCCATGGTAACGGATTTTCGTTCCGAGAACAACTCATATACCTCTTTTGTATCAGTTTGCTTCATACTGACTTGCTAAAACATATGTCATTCCAGTCTGAAATGTCCGCTGCTGTCTCGTTCCCGGGGCTCCTGGCGGGGAGAGAGAGCGGATCATTTCAGACTAATGGGTAATGTCATTCCAAAATGAGCCGCATTCTTGTTTATCCAAATGAAAATCTCGCTTTGAGATGATGATAACTGAAAATGAACTCCATTCCGAAAAATTACATCAAAGATTTTTGTCTTGGACATGTTGTTTGAGCGTATAGTTAATTCAAGAGGTGAAAAAGTTTTCCAAACACTGAGCCGGTTGATTTTGTCATGTGAATGTAGAAGAACTTCATTATGGAAGGAAAATCAATCAGGAATGAAAGTCGTTCCGGTATCACATAAAAAGTTCTTAAACCGTTTATGTTAGCAAGTCCCAATAATGTGTGAAGCAGCCTCGATAGCGCGCACAAGGGCTTATTTCCAGACACATTTGTATTTTAAAATGTGAACACACATAAACATACTTTAAACACTCAGTATGACATTTGCTTATTTTACAACCCCCTGTTATTTACAGGCTGTTTCTAAAACTGTCAGTTTTTCGTATTTCGTGAATTTACATATGCAGTTTTAATCTGAAAGTTGTTTATTTCAAAGACGGTGGGAAAAGTGTTTCGACCGGCAGAGTGTCGTGGTTTCTAGAACATAAAACTACGGCCGCGCTGACGAAATTTCTATTTTTGCTCTAAGAACTTCAATATTGTTGAACATTTTGGATAGCACTGCGGCCAATAAATTCGTTGATAAAAGTCGGATTAGTAATAAGTAAATACCGCAGTAGGTTTTGGAAATAACATCCTTATTTCTAATGCCAACTGCTATGAACTCTTTATGAGGTTCTCGGTCGGCAAAACGTTGCATTAAAGTGGCAAGTTCTTCCGGATTTGGGTTTTTTTAGTGTTCAGATAAATGAATGCCTCGGTGAAATGAAATTAATTTTTACTGCAATTTAATAATTTTTAGTTATTGTCAGTATTATGCCGCTTATTTAAATATTGTAAGGAAGAGATTAATCTATATTCCGCCCAAAATAAAAGAAATAATTTTTGTCTTTTTTGAACAATGAAAGTATAACTAGTACTAGTAGCAAAAAATGGGATTTCTAGTTTTGCTTCAGACATATGTTCAAAAACGAAATGCATTATAAAAATATATTTCATAAAAAGCTTCAGCGTAGTCATTTGGAAAAGCTCAGTTCGGACATAAATGTAACTTAATACGACAACTGTTTATTTGGTGGCTTATTCAAACCACGCGGATATTGATTGGCCAAAAGAGAGAGTAAAGGAAATTACAGCGATCTCATCATCATTTGCGAGGCAATCAAACTCTGTCCGCTTTCTATGCAGAAAATTAATAATAATAATACACGTACGTTATCAGCTGAAATTTGAATTAAACCTTATCTTGTTCAGCGAAATGAAAAATTTGTAAATTTCTTTTTTTTCAATGAAACAAAGTTGAGGTGTTTTACAAAGTTTTCTGTGTCATATGTTTGTATTCCGGTTTGTGAAAAGGTTATAATTGGCGGCCATTAAACCAGCACCCACAGTAAGGAAAAAGATTTCTTTTATTCGGGGCTAATAATTCTCCGTGGGAGGAAGATTCGAAGACACTGTGTCTAGAAATAACGTTTTAACGACGATAGCAGGTTTTTTTTCACTATCACTTACAATAACGGGAAACAGAAGACAATTACAAAAATATAATTGCGGGGAAAATGATGGAACTACTTGGCAAGCTAAAGCATTTTCCAGACAAACTAAAAAAAAAACATTTATTGATGAAACCGATTCTGTTTTAACCTGATTACTTGCTTTTACTCAAAAACTACTTTGATAAATATAACGAAATTTCTCAACTTCTGTAAGTGTGGCACTTGTATCATAAGCTAGTAAGATGCCGGTAAAACATATATCTGTCACAATTATAAACTTAATTTCAAAACACGTTAGTATTTGAAAATGAAATGAATTACTGCGACGATCCTGCTATCTGAAACTGTGATTAAAATAGATAAAAAAGCAATGACTTTGCGGTTCTTTTTGAAGATTTTTCACAAAATTGCATGACTCGAACTCGCTTTCTATTGGTTAAGGACGAGTGCAGCCGGTTTATCACTTTTTTGCATGTGCCAACAAACTTCGGCTCAACCGTAATCAATTCAGCTTAATGTGTGTGAAAAAAACATCACAAGTAAAACCAATTTCGGAGGTCTTATTGCAGTGGGTTAAAGATAGCGGTAATACAGTTTTATGTGCGGCAAGCGAAAGATGTGGTGCATGATATCTTAAATTAATAAACTAGATTTTTCTCTCTTTGCATTGCGGATTGTTTTCTATGTGAGACCGCCGCTTCAAGTTATTTTTCTCATTGAGAACATATCAGTTTTCAGCTCGATATCATTTTATTTTGCCCCGTTAAAGACAATAACAGTTACATCGGTCTTCAGAGAAAAACAAACCATTTCAAACCGAAAAAAAAATTATAGGGTAAAAACGTTTGAAATTCGTCATATCGTATGTGCGACTTGATCACTTTTTAGTTTGGAAGCAATAATCTTTATTTTATTCTTTTATTAAAAGAGTTATTAAAGTTATCGTCGGGAAACAAAGTTTCAATTAAGGCGCTTTATTCAGCGGCGTTTTTTTTCGGCCACAATTACCAACTGAATAACTCTTATTGGAGCGGCAGCCCTGTTAAGATGCATTGGATTAGAAAAAATTAAAAGCTATTTACTGGGCCGAGATGAAGAGTTCAAGGAGAATGAATTTGCTTGCATTGCCTATTCAAAAGAAAGCAAATAAAGAGTTTACACTAAGCTTTGAGACGCTTCTATGTTTTTATTTCGTATTTGTGAAAGTTTCGGAAATTCGCTTTGGGTGTACTTTGAAAGAAATCTCAAGCGAAAAAATTGAATTCGAGAATGTGTGTAGCGAAACCTTTGCGCACTTTGGAGTCGTGAGATGAAAGCGGAACTCTCTTTGTGGCTAGTTATGATAAAGCGAGAACCAGAACTGGTCGGCAAACTTAAAAACGATTTCATCGTTTCCCTTAGCTTATTTAATTAGCATCGAAATAAAGCGCGTACAATAAAGAGTTTGATAAATGCGAGTTCTCTTTGCCACGCCTCTGCCAGGTTTAATTTTTCCCGCATCTTTTAATTTCCATGCGGCGCGCTTTCAACTGTTTAAGTGATGCAGCAGTTTGTTAGAAGCTTTCTCGAGAAAAGACAAAATGATTTCACCTTTAATTTCGTGGCTAACTAAAGTCTGAAACCTTGCAAGAAATTCAGATCATGCAGCGAATCGGTTAATCCTGGCTCCCTCGACCACTAATGATTTTTTAATTATTTTTTGACAGATTAAATGATTGATGGACGAGGGCGGTACTCTCTGTGACGAGTCGGTTACTTGGCCGGCCGCGTCAGGACAAAAACACAAAACGTAACCCCATTCAGTTACACACTCACTGTTACCCGGTCAGCTACACTGTTATTGTTGAACGTCTCGACTAAACCGCTGCTACTTAGCTACGAAACATCACATCGAGGGCTTTTTCGCGAGTGGTTTGAGAAGTGTTTCACTGTCCTATTGTGTAACCAAGACGGACCCAACATAGTATGCAGCTTTGATTTAAACTATCCCGAGACTGGAAAAGGTTTGACAATGAATTCTAGCGGACGCATCACTTGTTTTCTCGTCCTGTTTCACATGTGGTTTCACAAGATTTACTGTGCAGAAACTGCTTTTGTGGAACTGATCATTTATGAACATTCGGGAGAAGATTATACAACGCAAACTTACGAATTAAAAGGAAAATTTTCCATGGCAGGAGCGGCAACCAGTGCCGAGGGAGATATTGAGCAGGTAAACTTCAAATGATTTTTATGTGTTGTTTATTCGCCACATAAATCATTGCACAGCACATTCCAACTCGAATTACTCATTCAATAAAAGATAAGAATTTGCCTCTATTTTATGTAAGCAGTTAACGGGGCACTTTGTCCATTACATAGAATAACTGAACATAAATTTACTCAAATGATGCGTTTAAGGAGAAACGGAACGGATCGATTTTGCTTTGGAACGAGATCGTTTTAATAAGTGCATAGATCGCTTTCATTAAATGTCTTAACATTGAGCCGAGCATTAACATCATTACAGTCAAGTGCTTTAGGCTCAAGTCACGAGACTCGCCAAACCACTCGATTTAGGACAATAACTTGTCTGAGCGTTACATCAACTTCAAGAAGTGCACATAAATTTGCTTTCTGAAAAGTTATTCAATACTCAACGAGCAGCAAACATGTCTTTAATGTTTACTCGTGCTGTAAATTTATGGTTTCGACTGATCTGTGTCAGTGGGCAAGGTTACGGCCAGTTAAGCACTTGATTCTCGAAAGAAACCAAAGTTTTATGTTTAGGTTTTGATTTCTAACACCAAATTAAGTTGCTGGTCTATTTCCAAATTAAGTGCTCGAAATTTGCCTAAAACGTGACTTCGCAACTCCAATCAATTAGGCAGATAGGTTTCTCTTATGTGTCGTTCGAGAAGCATTAATCGGTGCATTGCAATGGTTTTCCCTTGAGTCTCTCTCGCTTTGCATACAACATAAGTTCTCGAGGTTTTCTTTTAGTGATGTAGTTAATAATCTTGATGGTACATGCCAGGTTTTCTCAAAGAGGGGTCGAAGGGTCATTTCTGTGTACTCGCTTCTTATAAATGTCGAAGAAACATTGATTTGCATGCCGGAAACCCGTCAGATGAATTTTGGTTGAATACTATCGCGCCGAAGTCAAATTAAACCCGACAGGAAACTACTTGGGTTTAATAATTCTCGAAGACAAATTATCCTAGCGGATATACTAAAGCTTTGTGGCGAGTTTTCTTTTTAGTTAAATGGAATTCCATTTGAAGTGTGCTATCGAACATTCTTTTCATCATTAAGTGACAAAATGCATTTGCTAACCGCGCTTGATCTACAAGATGCGCTAAGTACATGACACTAACAGGCCACGGGTCGCCGGATGTCGAGTGGATTGTCTTCCCCGTATTATAACTTCTTACACTTAACAGATAGAATAACAGCAAATTTACACTGAAATAAGCTGTTTTAAAAAATCTGAGAGAAGCTTCATACACTTGACAAAGTTTCCTGAAAATGGTGAAAAATGTGGACCCGGATTTATTTACGATCCTATAAGTTTAACTTATTTTTCTCCCATTCAGCAATTGACTTAAGTTAAATTGTTGTGGCCCGAAAACTGATCACGATTCAGAAAAAAATGTGTTAGATACAAGCTTTGCGCAATGTCCATAATGACTGTGTTGCTTTGATGATATTCCGAGCTAATTAGAACCGATTTTGCGCTTCGAGTAGCAGTAGAAACGTTATTACATTGGTAAATACATTCATTTCGTCAAGTTTTGACGCTTTTAATCGTTGTGTTAAATTCAAGATAAGGAATTTGCAGCTTTTCACGTGGCCAAGTATTAAGCTAATACTGGTTTGTATAATTACATTTCTTTACTTTACAGTTTCAAAGCTTTTTCAATATTTATTCCATCGGTCTTGGCCTTTTTCACAATAAATGTAATTACAATGAGAGCCCACGCACAAAGATTTTGTCCCAAGGCCCTTGGTAATTAAAGGGGAGCAAGTAGATCTTGAATTAAAACAAGAACAATAAAATCATTTAGCGTTTAGATTGCTTTTGTCGTGGCGGCGTTTTCACAGAGAAAGCGTGAACTATCAAATAAGTCCTTTTTGAGTTGTTTTTCTATCTCGGCGTTCGTACAAGATTTTTTAAATTTCGTTGCGAAATATTTTTCTCGCTGTTTTGGTGCAGAAACGCACTTACTTATTTACAATTAGCAACTTAGCTCTTGTAACACACTAAAACAGTTTTAAAAAAGCCTCTGGCGTAACATGAATTGGTAATAAATTATATTCGCAATTCTATAAATTATTATTGTGGGCCAATTTTAATTAAGAAAGGCACCGCTTTGACATAGTTTGCAAGGAGACACTGAACGACTGGTATGACAGTTCGAAATAAAATTGCAAATTCTAGACATAATTCGTTTTGTCAGCACGACGCAGAGCGCAGATTTTTTTTTAATTTGAAAACCATGGTTTCCTATCGTGTTGGGATAGCTCTGTTTATTTTTATAGATTTAACTCCATTCGACCCTAACCTCGACTCCAGTTCACACAAAACACATGTGCTACAAAAATATTACTCAATGAAGCTCTTTTTTAAACACTGTTGCGTACCAAATAAGGCTGGTACAAGGCCGGTTAAACTTAAGTCATAGCCATCTCTCATGTAATAAATCCAAGAAGAATGGAAAACAATTCTACCATCCTGAATAGCAATAAAACTGACCAGGAGTCTTATCACGTCGCAAACCGAGACGCTTGGAACTTCATCAAGTTGCTAACGAGTTTTGCAGACGGTGTCTATCGCATTCCAGAGCTATTCCTCTTAGGAGGGTCACGAGATACTGGAGAACTTTATTCTTTCTCTGATCTTGATACTTGATAAATCATGTTTTTCTCAAGTGTTTGAAACACTTATCCAACAAGCTCTTGACCTTGGCTCAATGGGTCGATAACAAGTTTTCACGCCGGGGTACAAACAATAAAAGAAGGTTTACGAAAAGTGCTTTTATCACTACCCACGTCTCGCTCTATGATGGTAAAAACTCGAGTACTTTCAAGAAATCTCGACACCTCGCTGGGCATCGTTTTAAATCGAAAGCATCAGTTTGAAATCACCTCTGTGTGTGAGCTTGTAAAATTGTTGCGAATCCTTGACGAGTTACCATGGTGTACATGCATGTTGAGTCGATCTTTCAACATCCCGCGCAGTTTTTCTCGAAAACTTTTGTGAATGTGCTTTAGCTTTCTAAGGGTCGTTTGAACTAGAATACTGATAAATTCTCATCTGTACTTGAAGAGAAACTTGTAAAAAAATCTATTCTGCTATTTAGAAATATTCAAATTGTTACTTCAGTTACTTGGTGGAAAAGATTAAAAGACGTACGTACAAACAAAATATTTAATTGTTGAAGATCGATCAACTAATTATCGTAATTCTGTAACCTTAGCTTTCGGTTGATATTAATAAACAATACTGTGTTTTTGTTTGTGCAAACCATTGTACAGGATGATTATTTTGTTTAAAAACAATTTAAAAGTAAGTAAATTTAAAAAGCTGTATTTGCTATTTTGATATTTTGATATTTAAATTTTACGGACACCAAATCTCTATTCTTTCTCACTTTTAAAAATTGTTTTAAGCAAAAATGCAAATTATCATTTGGTCTTTTTGTTTTCAATCCTGTTTTATCGAATTTTGTGTATTACTTTTTATCCTTTTAATTTTTTACAAGTATTTATTACCCTAAACAAAGCACAATGTTTTAAACAAAACGGTTTTTTTAATTTTGTTCTTAAAAGTTAATACATTTTCAAATTTTATATAACACCTGAAAGCTTAACAATGCTGTCTCTTAAGAAAAAATTCATTCAATTAGCAAGTTGTTTCATCATATTAAATTAAAATATACTTTATACTAGAAGTTGCTAATAGAATGAATAAAATTAATTAACGGCTGTGCAAGGTTTGATAAACAAAGCAGGTTTCAGAAGAGAAGGAACAAAATTGAAAATAGGAAATACGTGAAACACTATTTAGCAGCAAAATTTAGCCCTTTTAATATAGTGAATTCATACATTTTTCTTTGACTATTAAAGCCCAAATCAAGCCCAGTTAAGGGACGGACCATTAGAAAAGTTATTGGGGGGGGGGGGGTGAAGTACAAAAAAAAAATTCATGCAATGGAAAATTAGGTGAAAAAAATTCATTCATGCTAGTCGAGTAGACCAGAAAAAAAATTCCTGCAATGGCCTTCCACAAATTTTAGTGTTACTTCAAGAAAAAAAATATTCGTGCTCAACATCTTGACAAAAAAAAATTTATTTATGCAAGGGAAACATCAAAGAAAAATAATTCATGCGTTTCAAGAATTCTCTGCCCCCCCCCCCATAACTTTTTTAATGGTCCATCCCTAATTCAATGCTCAAAAACAAGGTGAAAGACATTGAAAATCACATACAAAAAAGTGTGCAAATGATATACAAGAAACCAAATTAGGGTAGACTGTCCATGAATTTTACTTCAATATTTATTGTATCTTAATAAAATCCTTGCTATCTGTTACTAATGTTATTGGTACGATACTAAAGTCCCTTGGTATATATATATATTTTAAATTTAGTATACTATATGATATGCCATGTATAGATAGTAATACTTATAAGAAAATTATAAAGAATAATATAATTTGTTTTGTAAGAACAAAAACTTTTTAGTTCTCAAAGAAAATTGATAAATAAAAATATATACTTTAAAATTAGCATCTTTATGTGCAGGGAGTGACTGCCCAATCTCCCGAGTGTGAGGCTCATGTTTAAGTCGTCCAAGGCAAAGATGTCTATGTGAATGTTGATTCTATGGAGGGAGGAAAACAGGAGATCCTTGAGAAAAATCCTTGGAGTCAGATTGAGATAGACAAATCTCACCCCAAGTGTGAACCCCAGTCTGTAGTGGTGGGAGGCATGAGTGATAACCACTAAGCCAACACGACTAACCTAAATTGAATTACAATTTTAAAAATTGAACTTGAATCCAAGACCCTTTAATTGAAAATCTTTCATGGCAAAGCATTACAACATTTTCAGCCTGGGACCACATAAATACAGAATGGTGAACATTCGACCAGAAAAATAATTTTGTCCTTGTCTATCCCATCTTCCATCCATTAAATATTTTTTTTCTCACAATTCACTGATAAATTATTAATGTCAGGTCCACCCCCTTGGTCTCTGCAATACATCCAATGATGGAAAGTGGAAGAAATATGGCTGGGTTGGCATTGTTAAGCTTAGTGTACCAGACAAAGACAATCCACCTTGTTTTACACTGTTTGAAAAGGTGAGTGAAATTAATGGGAAAAATTTAAAAAAATAAGTTAAAAATATATAATGAAAACTCTCCAAAGATTTTTTTCATGTCAGTTTTAAAATATGCCTCCCCCCGGGGGGTACTTCGGGGTGAAAAGGATAGGGATGCTCGTCGGGAAATGTGAAAAAATACCCCAAAAAATACCAAAGCGTAAAAATCTTCGACCCTAAAAAATACCTTATAGCGAACATCCGGGGCGAACAGTACACAGCTGGCTTAAACAGGAAATGTGGTCATAATTAGTAAATTACTCTGGTTTTGTTTGCAG
>JAOEHV020111136.1:0-15114 GCA_025447995.2 Isaurus tuberculatus | reverse complement strand
TACTTGTTGCTGATTGGTCAGAAATCCTGACAACCAGATTGTGATTGGTTCATTCAACTGTCCGATAACAGGTAGCCAATAAAAAGTAGTCGATAACAGAGTTTTGTTATCGGACAGTTTTCCAAGGCGATTAGAGAAAAATAGAGTTTAGAATGGGCCAATCAAATTTGAGGAAATTGTAATTATTATAATAATAATGAATATTGTAAATAAAATTCTCAGCCAAAGTATTACTTGTAAGAAAATAAGTATATGTTAATACAATAGTTCTGACAAATCAGAAAAAAAAACATTTCTCTTCAGTAAATGTACATTTTTAGGTAAGTGGCATTTCCAAAACATTAATGTCTTAATAAATTTATTCTTCAACAGTTTTTCTCTCTTTTGTGTTAATTTTCAAAGAGTTAAACTTATTTTTAATGTTTTTCAAAATAGATTCTTAAAACTAATAGCTGAAGCCACATTCGCTTATTGAACGCCTGTCGGGTTTTGTTTAAAGATTGTTATTAAGTTCTTGTTATCAAGACCTTTTGGTAACACACCAAGTTGTGTCTGTACAAGATTATCAAATTCAAACCAATAAAATACCAGCTTTTATGGTCTAGTGTTTGTGTTATAAGTCACGAACGTTAATTTATAATTCTGGTATCGTTACTCTTGTTACTCTATCTAGATTATAGTTTCTATCGGTAAAGCAGCTGGTTTTTCAAACTTCAGTTTCAATGTCCAATACTACCTTGACCAAAAGGAAGAAAGAGTAGTTTCAATTTTATTTATGAGATGCGTAATCCATAGTGAAAAGAATGTTCATGGTTGTATGTAGAAATTAAATTGAATGATTTAGCTAGATAGTTCAAAAATAGAAGTTTGCTTTGCGACAGTAGAAAATAATCATGATAAACATTGTCACAACCATCACTAGCGTCATTATTGACTTAGAATTTCTATCATTGTCAAGATATCACAGTATGAACATCATTTTTTACTTTATGAAAGCGTCGTGAAATCTTTCACGGTTATTACTATGCCATCACAATCATCTTTAATTGTAAAACACATCATATCACCGTTTTTACCATCATCTATAATTGTATGAGTCGATATCATTACCGTCATTAAAATTATCCCCATCAATAGCACCACAAGCCCGCAGGTAGAAGTTAAGGGATAAGCTCGCCCATTATCCCCCACCCCCACCCCCACCCTCCTAGATCCTCCTCGTAGTAAACGCTTTTTCTAGGTAGCTACTTAACCCTCCACCCTTTTTAGTGCTCAAATTCGATGCATGCTTATTAGCTGTTTCCAGGGTTTTTTTTTTTTCAGGCAATCATAAATAATGTGGAACAAAATGAATAACCACGAGACAACAATTCCGCCGGTATACGTTGGATCAATTAGTTGATCAAATTTGGCTCACAAAATATAAAACATAAATGAAAAAGAATAGCCAATACAACGTAGATTTTAAATTTTATAGCACGATATTTTGACTAGCCATACTAGCCTTTATCCACTACTGTTTCTGATCAGTTTTTAACACTGCTAAAGGCTAGTGGATGAAGGCTAGTATGGCTAGCCGAAATATCGTGCTATAAAATTTAAAATCATAATTAGGATTACAAACACAAAATATGAAATATATATTTCCTTTTACCTAAGTTTTCACTTCAAATGGGGAGGGGGAAGAGAGAGAGAGAGAGAGAGAGAGAGAGTAGCAGAAGGGGTATGTTCAGTTCGCTTAAACTCTGAAAGAATCTCCCTTCCTGCAATAAAAAGTTTCCTTAGCACCACATAAATAGCAAAAATACTAACCCGCTATAGCAAGGACATCCAATGAACGAATTGCTAGTTTCTTACAATTTTTTGGGAACTTGACAAATAGACTGTGTCACGCACTTTTACAATATCTTTTGATTGAAAATTGTACCCCCTGCCACAAAGGACAGACCACACAACCTGGTCAAAACTCTATTCTTATCCATAAGTGTTGGAATTTTTTTTAAAAGTACCTCGTCAGAATGACACATGTATACATCACGTATACGTACAATACGTCACGAACGCGTGTGGGGAAAGGAAGGCACCATATACTTTTTTATCCTCGACAAGACCGCGTGTATCGAGTCCTGTCGGTTACCAACAGTTACCGCTGGACATAAGTCTTGCATCTATTTCCTTAACTGCATGGTTACAGTTAGCCTGTGAGCCGGCTCGCAGGCTAGGCTACAGTACGTCATATTAGTATTGAAATAATATTTCTTGCTAGAAACATTAATATAAGAAGTATCTAACTTGAATATTGAGCCACGTTATTCTTTTTATCATTATTTTATACTAACATTAGAATTCAACCGCACTTCCCGAGGGCTCGAACAAACAACCAAAACAAAGAGTTCAAGAACTCTATTTGACAAAGAAACGAAATCTTTTATTAATTATTGTACGTGGATTAAAGGTTCTTTTAAAAAGATTATATGGAACCACACAGTAACACTGCAACGGATTAAGTAGAATTTTACTTTCTAACATGAATGCCATGAATATGTTCCGAAACGGCAATTGTTTTGAAAGATATGAGACAAAACGAAGGAAGCGGCTGTTTGTAAAACAAAAAAAAAGATTCAAACTCGAGTTACCTTTTTCGTTGTATTCAAAATTTTCCGGATATTTTTCTTACGATTTTCGGACTTAAAGGAAAATGTGTGAAAGACAATTCTAACAACATAAATTTTAATTTTTTTGTGGAATTTGTTGCATAGAGAGGTTAAAGTCATTTCGTAACGAAACCACCGAATATGAGACCTTAATTGAATTTCGAAATAAGGATCTTATAAGCTTTTCTGTGTGTAAACTTTCCAAAGATCTTTACCATTGTTGATAATTAAAACGTTGCTTTAAAATTGAGAAGTTTAAAAAATAACCGTAAAACGAAATGAAACATCCAGACGGCCATCTCGTTTTAAAAAAAAAATCCACCTGAACGTTCTGTAATTAATGATTCTTCTTAGAGCAAAAAACATGCCGTGTCAACAATTAGGGTTTGCTTCGTAAACACTTTTACATAGTTTGAAGCGGTTTCGCGTTTAATGCATTAAAATTCGGAACAGCTATGTGCTCGAAGAGAAAATATTCTAGTTTTTGTTCAAGCTGGGTTATTCACCCAGTTTTCTTTGCACGAGGTCGGAATTGACTTAAAAAGAATTCTGTACATTTTTTGCTATTCACCAAAAAATCCAAAACACACATCAGGTTTAGGCCCAATAAAAAAAAAAAATCCGGGTTTCTCATCAGCACCAGCATTGCTAAAAAGCGACCGCATCAACTTTTTTTTTATTTTTTAAATACAAAAAACTAAGAGACTTTCAGACTTATATACCAGCACTCTCACCCTGCTCATTGACGTCAATATTTATATACTTTTGTATGTAAAAATATCTGCAAAAATCTTTTTAGTCATGATTCCGATGGCCGACAACCTATATCCTTAACTGTCATTTAAAAGAAAAAGAAAAAAAAACCGAAAAAAAACGCATGACTCATTTACTTTTCAGAAAAATTCTAATGAGAAACCGAAAACTTTTTTTTTAGCCTAGGCGTTAAATCTTCGGAAGTTTTATTGCCAAAAGTATACATTACTGTGTTTTGATCATTTTCTGATTGAAAAACCTCCAAATGATACGACACCTCGTGTGAGAATTAGAGAAATGCAAACTAATAACACTATTAGAAATCAGTTACAAACAACTAATAACAATCAAGTCATGTGAAACACTGGAATATTTTTAATATGGCTAACTTCATTATAAAATCACTTAGGGCAGTTGCAGATAAGTTGCTTTTTAGAAAAGCAAGCAATCAAATCCCAGATTAACAAGGCTTAGTAACTTACTAAAGACAAGTGAAACAAATATGCACCGTTTATTGAATTTAACTTAACTGGGAGTAAATGTCAGATCAAATGTCAAAGCAGAAAAAAAGGACATCTTCATAACAAACTAAATTTAATCGACACTCTCGCATATCCTGGTAAACACATCCGACTAAAGTAAACTCAAACTCTAAGAGGGTCCTTCAGAAGGATTTACAGCACAGTTAAGAAAAGTTATGGACAAACCTTGCATTGATGCTTCAAACGAAGTAAAGTCCGGCGCTAGGCCTCAGCTTTCTTTCTCTATAGAAAACATTCTAAGAGAGAAGGGACCCTCGCAAACTGGAGATAAGGAAAGTAAAAACATCAAAGTAACTGGACTAAGATCGAGTATATGTCCTCCCACCACTCATGAGAGTGTAACGGTCCATCTGCCATGGCTAGCATACACTCGCTATTCGCCACCCAAAATTCCAAGTAAGTTTTTGAAACATTTTTGAAAAAAGGCCTGTGACGGTGAAGTTTTAATAACCTAAACGTCAAACTCAAGTTATTTTAAAACTAAAGTTTTAGCTTCACTTATATACAACTCACTCTCTGGTTTTACTATTTGTGTTCCTTGTTTGATTTTATACAGTAAACAACAGGTTAAGAAATATAGAAACAGCATATACTGTACAATAATAATATATTACAGGGCATAAAGGAGTAATTTGAAGTCTACTAGTTCGTATTCTTGTACTTACATGAGCTATACTCGGGTTAAAGATTCACTTCGAAGTTTAAGAGATAGTTCTTTTTTACATATAACATATATCACACTATATCAAATCTAATAAAAAAGACTATTTGGAATAAGCCCGTGACAGTCTTTACTATTGTACCGAACAAGCTCCGACATGTAAATTTGTAAGAGTTCTGTATTGATTTGTGTGGCTATGCCGTAAAACAAAATATCTTTTTAATGTGGAGAAGTATATTCAAAATTACGATCGCCTTACCTGATACGCAGAAAAATTTTAAACAGTAAAATAACAAAATAAAACATTTTAATATGACTTGTTTGCAGTTGAGATGGTTGAATACATTTCTATACACACGTTAATTTTTGCCAGTGTTTTTTGTGAACGTGTCAGTATACCATGTTGTAATACCAAAAAAATGAAACCAACAAAGAATTCAGTTTCTTCAATAATGAAACTTATGCTGCACAAATCTGACGTTGAAAAAAAAACCAGATGTTTCGCAGCTGGTTTAGTGCTTTAATGATGTATACATAACTAATTAAAAGAAAGCAATTTCTTGTTCATAATGAATCGTAAAACAAAATATGTAACATTCGATACTAGAGCAAACATATATGCAACGCGGTTAGCGATCTAGAGGAATAAAAATTCGTTGATGCAAAATGTGAAACCGATATTTCAACCTAAAAGATGCAGCCACGGTTTTAATGTTGGAAAACAGGCCGAGAAAAGTGAAAATTATTAAAATGAACAATTAAAATGGTGTTTTTCGACCAATGAGTACTCTTAATTTTAACAGAAATTTGATTTGGTTGTTGTATTTGTAGTTCCGATAATCTGCTGGAGAATCTTTATTTTATCAACTACACTCAGTAAAACAAAGGCCGAGCGCCGCTATATGCAGTTACGTCCAAGAATTGTGCAGGAGTTCAAAACTTAACTTTTACAGAATGAGTAAATAGTTGGCTACCACAAGAATAAGACTAAAACAGATTAAAGATAGCAGTTTTTTTTTTATTAACAATCGAGTAAAACATTTCCAATTATACTGTAGAATGAGATTGAAAGTATAACGATGTAAAAAGCTTTAAACCTTCAATTTCGCCTTTAAACTCTAAGAAAACAACAACAACAACAAAAAAACTCAATTTGTCGCAAAGATAAATTAAACATTTTTAATAACACTTATAAATTATGACGTTTTTAAACTTCGAAAAGACTTATGAAGGCGCCAGAAGAAAACAAAGGGACATCAAAATAATGATATATACTATACGATTTTCATTTTGAACCTTGAAAGTTTTATATCATCAAACGTGTGAAGTGCGCGTCACTTCTAAACGAATTAGTTGTAAATGAAAACTTCCTGCACATTTCTTAAGTTTCAGTTGTTATTAATGGCAGTTTCTAGAAGGTGATAAAACCTTTCTTAATGTTTTATTCAGCATATAGATATGTTAATCCAAAATTTCCGTTTGCTAACGAACATGCACGGTATTTATTGATAATAATCCTTTTTACGTTCAGATCTATTTCACAAAGAGAACTGTAGTATAGTACGAAATCCAAGAATAATATCTTTTAAGCCAACTATTGGAGTGTGCTAATTGTTTTCTTAAGAGGTTGTTCTTCGGCAAAAGTTTAGTCGGATCTCCAATAGAGCGAAGAATGGATAAAACAAAAGAGGACTTCACATATATATCGAGAGTAACAAGTCTTTAATTAATATAAATTAAAACTACCTTTGATGATCAAATATTTTAAAACAGAAATGGGTATAGTAAGTGTTTTATATGAGATTTGACCGTTACAATATGTTTTGCATACACAAGTTTGGCGTTAGCACCTCAATGTACTATAATTAGTTAAAAAACTTAGTGTACATTATAGAGCCGTAATCTATAACACTCAACTTTTCAACCAATAGCTAAGGCAGAGAAAGAAAAAAGCTTGAATTTCGACTGGTATTTTTTAAAAATTTCAAACGGTTTGAAATTCTAGTATGCTTTGGATGAACAAGAAAATGTTTCAGAGAAACATTAACTTTCTTTTCAATTCAGTTTTGAAACAGTTGACACTATAATACGATACATTTTACTGCGCTTAGCACAAGGTTACTGAATTCGAGAGTTGCTTTGGGCTCTAGTATAATGACATTTTCCATTTCGACTTTTCGCTCAAAGGCTAAAATTACGTGATCCTGAAACAAGAATTTGGACTCCAAGAAATATACTTGTTTTAAACAAAAAGAGGTTTTTTTCATTTTTTTTTTTTGCGTTGTTGTTCTTTTTTTGTTTGTTTTTTACATCAGCTTTTTTAACCACGGTCAATGAGTACCTCTCGAGAACGCAAAGTATTTTATTTAGATTCTGACTATGTTTTTCAAAAGCGTTCTAGATAAAAAGTTTGCAAAAAACTCCATTTTAAATAAATTACGAGATCAGTATTATTTAAACTGGATTGGATTTATTTTTTGTCCATAATTTTTCATCGAATTCTCTTTGTGTTTTACTTACTCTCTTTGAACTAAATTGTATACAGTGTATCGCCTCGCTACCGCCCTGATCATAACGCATTCATGAAAAAATTAAAATCCTTAGTTACAACTCCTACTAAACACTGAAATGACAAAGTTTATTTCTACAGGAGCAAAGCCGAGGAAAGGCCATCGAAGACAAACGTTGGCACGAAATCCAAGAATTCCATTTTCCTCTTCACAGATTGCCGCTCTAGAAAGAAAGTTTATACAAGTTCATTACCTTTCTAGCTCAGAAGTCAACGAGCTTTCTTCTAAACTTCGTGTCTCCGACCACAGGGTAAAGATCTGGTTTCAAAACCGACGAGCAAGAGAGAAGAGAATGAAGACCGTAGAGGAATCACACAGTATCTCGTCACAAGAGGAAAACTGATTTGTTTTGTTCCGCAAGTAGCACCTTTCCGATTCTTAAGAAACAAAATCAAGGAATTTTAGAGTTTAGTAAAAAGATTTGTGTCTAATTTGCGACAACGATGAAAAAATCAATATCTTCGAGGTGCTGATATTTCTTAAACCACTGTTATATAGACGTAAATAGAAAATTTTAGCACTCTACGTTTGAAGGTAAAATTTGAGCAACGAAGTTGTGACCCCACTCCAAGTAAATGATAACTCAATTTTTAACTTTACTTCTGGTAAAATTCGAAGTTTGAACTTTAAACTTAATTGGTTTCTTTATTTTCATCTTGTGCGTTGATAAGTTCACTACAGTCAACCAGGTTTTGTGTTTTACTCTCTTTCGTCTGTTACTAATTATCTCATTTGCCAAGGCGCTCCGTTTTTTCTAAACCGGCAATCATTGTTTCTACCTCTCTCTTTTGTAACAAGCTCGTTACAAAAGTGTGTGCGGTCCCTGCTCTGGTCAAAACCGTAAATGAAAGTCGAAATTTTAGTTGGGAGACCAGCTACTCTCCAAATGAAAACTACAATCAAGGCTAGAGTAAGGACACCAGAGCTAATCTCCCAAACAAGACCTTCGCCAGTTACGCGCCTCTATTTAAGAAATGGCCCATGGTTAGCGTGCTTCTATCGAGTTATGGAGTGGAGTATACAGAGCACGAGGCGAAAGGCCGAGCTCTTCTCTAGCTTCTCGAGTGCTCTCAAAACTTTACAAGTACATCCATAACTTGATAGATGCACAGCTAAAACATGGACCATTTCTTTTATAACATAGCCCACAATTTCGTATCAAGTTTCCCCAATCACACTACAATATATTGGGTCCTGATATTATTTTCTATTGTTTCACACGATCGTTTTCTTGAGAATAAAGATTGCATAAGTTAGTGTGTCGGCTGGAAAGTGACAGCAAAAAGAGCTAGTTATAAACTAGAACTTCATGAGTCGTTATACTTTTGAGATTTCTCGGGTGTGAGTGTTGGTCCAGAAAAATGCATTTGACACATTTTAGCTCAGTATTTATGACAACTGAATTGTCGTCTTAACTTTGAAATAGGTTTGTATAGTAAAAGCTCAAAATAAACCAATAGAACTGTTCGTGAGTTACACGGAGTACTCCGAGCCATGTCCAAATCACCACTGTCAGGCATGTTAACTTCTCCGGCTCTAAACACCTACAAACGATCCATGAATGGAAATGAAGAACTTCTGTCGACGAAAATTAAAAAAAAATGGATGAAATAAATGCTTTCGATTTCCGAGTTGAAAATATTAGGCACTTTTTCTTTTGTTTTAAAACTTTGTGTATAGGGTCGAGTAACGGCCAAGGACACCTTCATTTTTCACATTTATTTCTTGCGAAACAAAGGGCATACTTTCTTAAAGACCGAGTTTTTATTTTCGATATGTTAACTGTTATAGAAGAGAGCGAAATGAAAACATTCCGGCATCAATGCAATGGACATTATTAACTCAGTACCCAACACAGTTGTTTGATGTAAAATACTTTAATCTGTGCGCAAAGAGCTTCTCGGTTAAGAGATGATTTATTATTTTCAAAAAGCAAACTTACGACTATATAGTCAAATTTAAGTTTCATACAAAACCGGAATTCTGCTTGAGTGCGTAAAGTATTAGTGGATTGAAACGAAAAGAAAATGGATAACTGCATTCACCGAAACGTTTTAAGGCTTAAAGAGAACCAACCTTGCATGGTAAGATTTCTTCTTGTTTTCAATTTTAACCAAAAGATATAGCAGCCTGCCCTTTAAATAAAACAGGCTGAAACAAGTATTTTATAGCTGTTTAATTATTGTTTTTGTTTTAATAATTACGAAAAGTTTAAAAACAATCTTGAACTTAACCAAGAGCCTTAAAAATGTTGCCCCTATAAACCAAAACAGAATACTATAGCTTTTTATGCGAATCCTATTGCTATGCATTGTTCAATATGTTAATCCTTTATTTTTATTTTCGAAAAATGTTTATGCTCTGGCGCAATTGATATGCTGGACTTCTACTTCTATTAATTAATGCTTCTAATCATCCTATATTCAAAAAATAGCAGAGCAAACTATACTTATGAACTCGTTGTTTCTCTGAGTTTTGAAATAACGAGATAATTAAAAAAAAAGATATTTTTGTGAAACAATATCTAGAAAAAAATGTATTATTTTTTCCTAAAAAGGGAGAATTAAGTGTTGGCAGATCCTTGCCTTTTGCAGCGGCTTTTTTGTTTTTACGTTTTTTTTAAACAATAAAAATTCTCTGATGTCATCACTAAGTCTTTATCTAATCCTTGTCTTCAAGATGAACGAGCACTGAACTGTTTTGCATTCCTCTGTTTTTATTGACGATTAAGTGTCAACCAGAGATTACTTAGAACTTGTCTAAGGTATAGAATGATAATTAGAAAGCTATTATAGCTAGCTGCTTTTCACTGGTGAACCAGAAAAGGATTTGACAGAATAAAACAATGGAAACAGTTAGAGTGTGAGTGCTTACGAAAGCAGTCAACGAAGATGCGCAATGAATAAAGCGTAAAAGAAGTGCTGGCAAGCATAACGTAGACTGCGACGGATGCGTAAATGGTACACTGGTATACGTGACAATCATTAAAAGAAGAAAAGCTGAACAAGACAAAGATCAAGACTCAGAAAGTTTAGTTTGAGAGAAATATGACGAGAAAAAAGGATTATTTTTATATTTCTTTTGGCAAAGTTACACATGCATATATAGATTTTAGAATGAAGGTACATTGTAGCAAAATAAGATCATAGCTTAGTTGGTGAGGATAGAATGTTCAATTAGAGGGAAATGCATATATAGGGGACAAAAAAAGGGAAAACTTTGGAGCAGTAGAACTAGGTGAGATGAGTAAAAAAAAAAAACAGGATACCCGGGAAAAAATTGATGGCAGTTGCAATGGATGAGACGCGAAAGAACAGCTGGAATAAGCGGAACGCAGGGCGTAGCATGATATAAGATAGAATTAGTTCTAATGGATAGGATGCAAGGGATAGCATGGAATAAGAATATAACAGTTAACTGTATGTATGAGATCGAGGGATTGCATCGAGTGAGAAAGGACACACGAAATGCCGCTGATTTTTTTAGAAGAATAACAAACGCTTTAGCAACTAAATAGACCGCAGATTGCAGATAGGAAATATTTCATTCACTTTGCATAGCACAAAGTAACAAGCCAGTTTGCACCTTACTTGTTTGTTTCAAAACAAAATCTAAAAGTTCTCGGACCACCCTGAAGAAGATCCGAAGGACCAGAGAGGCGGTAGAATAAAAGAACACAAAGTAAACAGAGACTCATTGCCTAGTAAACTTATCTTCTTCAGCTGAAAGTCACTGAACCATTTTTGGCATCCTATGAAGTGGCCGCGTCGTATTACTTTGTTTAAAATGTCAGTGAAGAAAGCTTTTTACGCAGTAAAAAATCAACATAAAGAAGTTTTGAATTGTAATTAGTTGACATAGAAAAGAAAAGAGAGAGATTATACGAACTAAAATTTGAATTTTTGTACGTTAGAATCAACCGTGTGAAAAAGTAGTTGCTACCAGTCGAGAGTCTTTGATTTTAGTTCTTAAACCCACCAGACAGAGTTTTTCTTTACTGGTTTATTTACAGATCGTTGTTATAAAATCCAAATACTCATCTAATACTATACAATCTGTTGCTGTAAACACTTGATTTCCGGAATTCAATATGCTGATAAAAGACGATAGATGACTTTATTGACACATCAAGGATACGGCTTTTCATATGAAGAGACGGCCTACTAAGTAACTTAAAGGGTTTTTCATAAAATGAACAATGGACTCTTTAATTCCTTCTGCAAACTATTTAAAGTATGACAAAAATCTTTCAAAAGAAGTGATTCTGTGTCTCTCTTTGCTGGATCTGAAAAGGATTTTTTTTTCACACGAAAAGTTGTTATAAAACGCTTTTACAATCAGACTGCTTCCACTAAGGTTAGGATTATCCGGAACATTTAAGAGAGAAATGCAGATCGTAAAGGCGAAAATACCAGATTCAAAAATCACATTTTTAAAATAAACGCTTTTAATCTCTGTCTAAGCAATTCAAAAGGACTGAAGCTACTCACTACAGCAACTTTTGTTAATTTTGTTTTCTATTGAAAGATAAAGATATCAAGTTGTTAGAGCGTCGAGAGCAAAACAAGTCTTCTTAATATCAATTAGACAAAAAAGCCAAGTAACAAAACATCTGGTGCTAAAAGCATCTTCAATTCACACCTCCTATAGGAGACGGCCTCAATGTCAACTGTGTTGACAATCTTGTATGGTAACGACCCGGCGTTTTATAGTGCCATGCAGCGAAACCCAGTAACAAAATAACAATGGATGTCTCTCAATTAAAAAAGTTTAATGAAAAGTTAATCTACACTCTACGAAAGTCCTGCACAATTTAAAAAACAAAAAGCTCCATTTAATCTTCTATCAACACAAGAACCAAAACTCAAATCCACCTGACAAACTCAGTTCATGAAATATGTAGCATTTGTTTAGATGTAAAACTTCTTAAGTCTGAAGTACACTTACATTTACTTTTATTTTAACCTCACTTTACTGAAACAAACTATAATTTGATTTAAACATGAGCGAGAAAACCGCAGAAAGGGGACGATCTGTAGCTTTCTCGACCATCGGTAAAGAAAGTGTATTTCAACTTTTGTCGAACGTGAAACCCTTCCGCTGACTGAGGTTCTATGGTTTCTAATTCTATCTTGGATGAATCGTACTCAGTTTGAGGACTTTGTTGATCTTTTCTCAGTTTCGTTTTCTTTTCCCTTGCTCGTCGATTCTGGAACCAAATTTTCACTCGATCTTGAGAAAGGTTGAGAGAAGTGGAAAGTTCCGAGACCTCAGGTCCCGAAAGATAACGTGCTTCCATGTATTTATTCTCCAGAGTTATAGTCTGAGAGGAAGAAAAAGGAACACGTGGATTTCCACTTGTCTTGCGTTTGACTGGCTTGCGGGCCCCTAATTGAAACAAGACGCTTCAATTGACTTTTCCGGTTGAGAATAACAAGTTTTAATAAGCTTTTTTCTAACCTCATAGTGAAGTTTATATACTTTTTATTTTAAAGTATAACATTACCAAATGCAATGAAGTTTATATTTCAAGTTCTAATATTCAAGCAAGCAAACGATTGTGCGAGAAAACCTTTTGTGAAAATTGTTTTGCTGCTCTTCTAATGGCAAACTAAAGTGTAATATTGTACTCAAATGTAGCGTTCTGTTTTTTGTTTTAGTTTGAAACGAGAGAAAGGAACATGGAGATTATTGCTTTATTTATCAAGATTTACAACTTCAATATGGATGAGCAAAAATCTAATATTGTAGGTGCTCATGAACAAAATTTTTCAGGCCTCTCCAATAGTCGAAGGTAAGTAAATAATACAAAAAAAAATTCCTTCACACTTACTGGGAACCTTTGGTGGACTATATCTTGTATATGACAGCCAAGGGAGGTCAAAAGGAGTGGAGTCTGAGTTGGACGTTTTTGTTCGGTTACATGAGATTTGGAGTTTGCTTGGTGCACTTTCCTCCTTAGTAGCTGACTGGGAATGTCCTGGAATTGCGCCTAATTCAGTTTTCGAGCTCAATATTCTTTCAATAGAAAATGATAGCCCCGGTTTGGACAAGAGTTTTTCCGAAGTAGGAGCCATGTCTTCTTCAGACGTCATTTCTTTGCGCAAGACCTTTAAGTAGTAATGGAACTGTGTGCGGGATTTGCGCTGAATGGATTTTGTACAAAAGAATTTCATTTTGGTTCAGCAATATTTACACATCATACGACTGCTGTCAGTTTTTTATTGCGAACAGATGAGTGAATGGATAACTTAAGTCCGCTGTAATCTTCTTTGAAGTGGTAGCTATCGAGCGTACTTAATCACAGGCCGAGAACAGAGGGATCTATATCTTGTCGAAATTTGCATTGTAATTTTGAAGTTCATCTGTTACAAGGTCGTTGTTGGTTATCTTCTATTCGACGCTCGGTTAATTCCCTCAATCAGCTGTGTTTAGTCAGGCGGCAATCAACAAAGCTCGCCTTTCTTTTTAGTTTTGATTGCTTTTAACAAGCCCATTAGATACGCACTTAATCCGCATTTCACAGAGGGTCAGTTTATTCATCGAATCAATGACAGCTTGTGATATATTTGTTGGTATTTCAGCTCTATATGTAAAAAAGCGCAGTTTTAACGAAGGGGATTACTTTATCAACAATTCGAAATTCAGATTTTTCACGGTGGCAAAGACCATCGCTTAAAACATTCTTGAACACTTAAAATGTTGTCCTGATTTGTTTTTACAGCAAAATATTTCATATTTCTTTTGCTATCATTCTGACAGGCTAATTCCTTTTTTAAAAATCGTGTTCAATAAAAAAGCAATGAAGAGTTACACTAATCATACAAGTTAAGATCGCATGCTTGTTACCACGGTTTAAGCATAAACATTAGAATGATAAACGATATTCTGCGTTGTTTTGTTTTGAATCTGTAAAAAGATAGCAACCTTGTAATGTTGAACATTATACCATGAATACCGAAAGGCGGAGTCAATGGGCTTGTTCACATAGGGCAAATTTTCTCGAGGTAGGGTTGTTTCCTTTCCAATTATTGCTGTATTAGCTATTTTTATTGTATTCATTTAGTGCCAATCAAAGAAAACATATCAACACTCTTACAGGTGTGAAAAAGTGTATCATTCAAGGTCTCGAACCCCCCCCCCCCTCTCCCCAAATACTATGTTTCGTTCACTTAAGAAAATGCCAAAAATTGAGAACAACTCCTTAGCTAGTTCTCATTCAACGATAATATACCTTACTCGCTCTGTCAAATGAACCAAACTGTTCCGCATCTGTGCATCTTTCGGTGGTGCGGTTGTCTCATGAACACCAATAAATCAAATGACTGCATAATCCAGCTGTTAAGGTCCAAAAAAACGTTCGTTTAATGCTGATAAAAGTATGAAACTTGGCAGAAATGGAGAGAATCCCATTCTAAATAATATCTGATATAGGGTCAACGCGATTTTTCATCTTTGCCTTTAAGGGAAAAATGGGCGGGGCCTAAATATGATAAGCATGAAAACGAGGTACGGTCATAAAAACGCTTTACTTTTATGATAAAATCATGAAACTTGGCAGTTAAGTGATATTGATACTAAACGAAATTTGTTGCATGGCCAAGACAAACTTTGCTCTTTATTAAAGGGGAAATAGGCGAGGCTTTGATATGATCAGCATCAAAACGAGGCTTGTGAATAGAAGCTTATTTCTATTTTTTCCCCGTTAGCCTTATCCTTTCCAATTCTGTATAATGTAGATTTAATTTGTTATTTACACGCTATATCATATTTCGTTTGTTTTTCAACCGTTTAAATTTTTTAATTTTTTTACAATTTTTATCGTATCATATTTCGTTTTCCAAATATATATTAGGCCCTGTTTATATGAGCCCGGTGAACCGGGAAGCCCGTTGAGGCGAGATCTCGCCTCATTCCTATTTTGCTAATAAAAA
>JAOEHV020111135.1:0-29306 GCA_025447995.2 Isaurus tuberculatus | reverse complement strand
TGAGCTTCCCTGCCATTAATTTCTTACTTAAATTTATATTCTGTAAACATAATGTAACACCTAATGGCAAAAATAAATGAATGAATGAATGAATGAAAAAAAGTTAACGACATTACTGATTGAAAACAAAATTACTGCTGTTACTCCAACGATTGCTTCAGACCTATATGGCGTCCCATGCGCAAAACACAAATTTACTCACGGCAGATTTATATTCAAATTGAACTTTAACAAAACCTTCATGTCATTATGGCACGATTTGTCAAGCACAATATTCATTTTCATCGTTGCTGTAAATTGATTTCATTTACGATCAAAAAATTGTCCGGACATCATTTCCGACCAAAGTTGGAATTTCGACGGACATTAGCAAATTTTAGTCGGTCAGTGTCCGATGACCGCCACTTATTTCCAGCCCTGATAGCATCAGTAAAGATTCTTTTGACTCGGCAAAAATTTTGTCATGAAGTAGAAGAACTGCTCTATCTTAGCTTTTTTTTCTTTTGTCAGGGTTCCAACGGGTCTTAAAATCCTGGAAAGTCCATAAATTTGAAGAAAGAAACATTTTCACGTCCTGGAATTTTTATTTCCCAGCGCAAAAATTACTAACGCCGGCCTCAGCCGTCCGAGACGCAACGTTCGAGATCGTACTGTTTCCCGAGACGAAGTCCCCAGAGACAATACATTAAGTGCTTTGTTATATATTTAGACTTTCCCTTAAACAATCATATAGCAAAAACAAACAAAGACGGCACAACTTTATTCACAATCGTCAATCCTGCTGAATGAATAAGTCTTGACTTAATTACAAATGTTTCGAAGTACATGAGAAAGTAAAAATATACTTCCGTTCGAATCCTGATGTTTCCGGGGACGAAGTTCTGTATTTCTTCCTCCGATAATCTAGAAAAGCGTTTTCTTTAAGCCGCACTTGGTTCCATTAGGTTGAAGTGTTTTCAGGTCCGCCCCCGTCAATCAAGCAGACGTGAGCACATGCTGAAGATCACGCCATTTTTGATTTAGTCATTCACTGATCACGTGCCGTTGTATTCGGTGCGCGGGCAACAACTGCGCAATTGTATCCCGGCCAGTATACATTTAAATTTGATCAGGAGCACGTGACCAATAGTCAACCAATTAGTGCTCGTTTTGTTGAGTGGTCAAAAGTCTAGGTATATAACAATTGTTTTTATTCTAACGGCTTAGAAGCGCCTCTTTTTGATATGATTTCGCTCAACGCGGGGATAATTACACAAGACTTTATTCGATTTACTGTTTATATATATGCGCTATTGAACAAGCGTGAGGTCAAGGTGGCTGGATATCGGCCAAGTTCTTTTTTTGCGTTATTATGGACCGAGACAAAGTCCATGAAAATGCAAAAAAAGAACGAGGCCAATATCCAGCCACCTTGACCGAGCAAGCTTGTTCAATAAAGGATTTATTATATGGACAAAGAATTTCACTTTACTGCTGAAAATGACTTTATTTTCGAGCGTTGGGAAAGAAAGCCAACTGATCACTGATGGCGCGTGCTCGTTCTTGATTGGACAAATTGAAAAATAATCTGATTTAATTGGTTTACAAGTTTGGTGAGTAAACGTCAAAACGGAATCAGAAGCTACACAAACTTCCACGAAGCAGGTTTATACTCTTCGGACGAAATGACTTATTTTAAATACTTTGAGAAACGCTAAAAGCGACGAAAATGACTTCATTTTCAAAATCCAATTTTTTTTAATCAAAACAGTTTATTCCAAATGACTGCCGCTTTCGATCCTTTTGTATTTGTTGGTTTTCGTTGACGAATAAATTTACGAAATTCGTCAATGTTTTCTTTGTTTTGACTGTGCGACTACATGCTCCACGCAATTTTTTTTTCTTCCTATCTTGCCCGCTCGTATAACCAATCAGAACACAGAATTCGCTTCATCTTACCCTCTCAGCGAGCCTGCCATATAATAAATAATATTAACTTGCCTTGACGATAACCTTAAAAACAAGTTATAGCTGACTCTCCGTTACATTGTAGGTGATGGACTTATTAACACCAGAAATCAAGGAAGAAATTGCAGAAATAACTCGTCTTAAGCTTGCACAGTCAACATAGGTACAGAGGCGGACGGATCAGGCTCATCCAGCCGAGACATTAGATTTATAATGTATACATGGGCAGTATGTAAGACCTTCAGATATTAAATTTTCATTTCAACAAAAGTTATTACGTTGTTTAGAGGCTGGTTCCCATATAGTCGTTTCGGGTCGTTTTAGGTCGTTTCGGGTCGTTTCAGAAGGGTGAGACGACCCTAGACGACCGAGAAGACCATATGGAAACTAAACCGAGACGACTAAAAACGACCGACGACCCGGGTCGTCTCTAAGTCGTCTCCGATAGAACTGAGTTCTATCTGGACAACCCAAAACGACCCAGAGACGACCGGAAACGGCAGAAAAGGTTATATGGAAACTATCGGAGACGAACCAAAACGACCCTTCTTGGTAATAGAAGGGAAAACGATAGAAAGTAAGAGATTAAATCTTTCAGGAGACATTCGTCTGAACCTGGAACAAATAATTTTAATTAAAACTGATTGCGGAAGATCCGAAATGGCTTGCGTAGAGAAATGCTCACCTGCAGTAGTACTCTCGATCGGAGAGTCTGAGGTCTCTCATAAGTATGTGATACCAACCGAACTGCTCTCTTCTTTGGAAAATTTCACGTACCCAAAACCTATGCTTTCTCCTGACTATCTCTCTTTGTCTCCTTCTGCGACGGAGAATGACAAGCAAAAGTAAAAATGCCTAAGCGGCCATGAGCTCTGCAGCATCGGCCATTTTATATGGGTTTCCCTCTAAAGTTGTGTTGTTGGCCCCAGGACCTGTTTTTACAACGCGTTCCAGACGACCCGAAACGACCGCAAACGACCATATGGAAATCGCCCGTCGTATCGGGTCGTTTCAGTTGAACTTGGTCTTTCGTAAAGACTTGGAACGACCCAAAACGACCCGATACGACCCGAGCGACTATATGGAAACCAGCCTTTACTGATCGAAATCAATGGAAAGATATCATTGACTTAACAAAATTGTTTCCTTTTAGAAACGAAAGAATTTTGTTTATTATATAGACATCGATGAAATACCAGGATTTGTCCAATGACGAAAATTTTGTATCCAGTGAAGATACTATTTTTATCTTTCACAATGTGAAGATATCACGGTTGTCATGACTACTTTAGTCTAGCCAATTGTTAGTCTTAATTTTTTTTAATTTTTTAAATTTTTTTAAAAATTTTATATTATTTATTTACTTTTTATTTATTCATTTATTTATTTATTTTATTGTTGTCCTGGTATTTCATCGGTGTCTGTATAATAAACAATATTATATGTCAGCATGTGGATACGAATTTAATCTTCTCGTGTTCAAGTCGATATCTCGGAGATATCGACTTGAACACTCAAAGATAAATTCGTATCCACGTGCGGGCATGTAATATCCTCTATATATTCAATCATGGTAGCCAAACAAGTGACAATTGGCTCAAACCTGAAATCGAGTTCATTTTAAGTGTTAGTCAACTGTTCTGCTCATTTAAGAATGGATAATCGTCTCGGTTTAGTTTCCATCTGATCTTCTCGGTCGTCTAGGGTCGTCTCACCCTTCTGACCTAAAACGACCCGAAACGACTATATGGAAACTAGAATGGCCAAAGATAGAAACGACATAACTGCACCTCACCATATCCCGGTGTAAATCCAATTTTATCAACTGTTTATTTATTTTTATTGTTAGTATTTTTTCCTTCAGATAAAAGAGCCAAAGAGGGCCACAAGTTTGTCAGTACTCACTGTCAAGTGTTACTCTCATTAAATAAAGTTGATGATGATGATGATGGTGTTTAGTAGAAAAAATCTAGTCAGAAATCCAACTTACCGTTATTATTCACTTTTAAGCCGCACCATTTTTTTTTTTTTACAAAATTTCAAAATTTGGCGAATAACAGCGTTCCGAATTGGGGGTTGCGGCTTAAACTGAGTTTTTCCGGAAACAAAATTTTTGTCATCCAAAATTCATGACTATAAACAGTGATTGACAATTAAGACGCACAAAAACACAGAATTTAACAAAAAGTGTAATTGGTTATCGTTTGTTTTGCAATGCTTGGTGGCTCTTAAAAGAGCTACTTGTTCGGTATTTGAGTCTGCTTATTCGTCGTCATTCTCCTCGTGTGAGTCGGTTTCAAACTCGTTTTCAATCTCTTCGTCGTTACCCAAGTTCTGTTACTAAAAAATGGGGTGCAGCTTAAAACTGAGTATTTAACGAAAACCGTTCATGAAGCCGCTATGCTATCTTTGTCAAAATGGGGGGTGCAGCTTAAAACTGAATAACTACAGTACATCTATATAAAAATACTTATACTGCTTCTGCTACTACTAGTAATAACAATTATAATAATAGCAATGAAATATTTAAAAAAAGGTTTTCGTTACTCTTTAAATGGTTCGTCTTTTTACCAGCCAAATAAGTAAATATAACTAAATAACAATATATATATATATATATATATATTAATTAATTAATTAACGCTGTGACAGAAAAACTTTTATACTAATTTATTAAGCATTAACATATATTTTCATAAATCACTTTCATAACCATAAAAATATAAAAAGATAGCCTTAAACATTGATAATAAAAAAAAAATATTATAACATCAATAAACTTTTGCTATAAATTTCTTTCGTTTCAAAAATAGTCATTCTTTTGAATTAAAGAGTAAAAAACCATCATTGATAAACCGATTTCTGACAACGGAGAAGTGAATGGTTTTCAAGTTTAGACCGAAAAAAGTAAAAAGAGCAGGTGAAATATCGTGTGTTAAACTGATGTCTGTAACTGATGCGGAACTCGATCTTTCTTTGTGAAACTCCATTAAATACTCCATCCTGTTATACATTAGTATTTATTATTATTTAATAAAGTAAATTTCAAATGACTAAAACCAGCTCGCCGGTTCATTTTGTAAAAAACACCAACAACTTAGTTCAAATCCCTCTAGTTTGTTCGGAGCAAAATATCTCTCAATGCTTGGTTAGCAAAACTTTTATCGTCTTTTTTGCGACTAAGCAGGTACAAATAACTTATCAGCGAAATAAATGAAAAAAAATTTGCCTTTTCTTGAATCTGAAAGCTTAAGGGAAAGATAAAGAAACTAAAAGCCGTATAAGAATCAATAATATACCGGCATTTCATTAAAAATATCCGCCAATATTTTTCAGAATGTACGCTTTTAAACAAAATGGAAGAAGTTTTTTTGTAAAACATGTTATTTACTCTTGGTGTTAATCGTCTTGTAGCGAACTGTGGCTCCTTTACACTGTTTTTCTTTCGTTTTTGTCAAGTTAAATTTTGAAGTTTTTCTTGCCTTTTCCTAAATTTTTCACGTCAATTTTTGAAGACTTGTTTAAGAACTTCACGACCAGCTCGTCTCTTCCAGTTGTAAACTTATACTTCGTTCGACTTCCGAAATTGTCGGTGGCGCCGCTTAACTTGGCCGACTCTTTGTAAAAAAACAAATAATCTTACTAGTCGGTTGTTAAAAAAAAGTTTGAAAGCTTATGCGCTATAATTTGCATTAGTGTTTCGATCAAAATTAAAACTGGTCGTTTTGACTTAATGCTAAAATGTTTTCATTTACCTGTTAAAAATTTAGCAAGATTTCTAACATTTTTATTTTAACGTGGCTGCATTTTACAATTTTTTTTTATGTGCTCAGCTGCTTTCTTGCGTTCGAAGCAGCTGCCGTTTGAATAAACCTTTTATTGAGATGTACATCATTGAAAAAAGTTACAGGGCTTTTAAAATCTGCCTTTAGTTAATGGCGTTTTTTAGTTTTCGCCTCAGGAACTGTCAGAATGCATTAAAGTCCGCTCAACTGTCGCTTTCAATTTTAAAAATACCTAAGATTTGTGGTTGCCAGTCAGTTTATATATTTTTCTGATCTTTGAAATCAACTTTAAATTTAAGTTCAAAAGAACTACTTTATAAGGCTTTTTAACTATTTTCGTATTGATAAAGATAATCATCAAAATTGAATCAATATGAAATCGAAAATGTATATGATGGGTTAATGCAGTTCATATTATGTTTTTCCCAAACAATCAGATAGTCACTGTTTCATATGCTAAAGAGTAAATACTTTTTTTTTCGTTGAATTCGCGTCAATTTTCGTAAAAGATAAGTATAATCTGTGTAAAAATTAAAAAGGCTTAAAGATGATAAAGATTAATACGAAAATTCCATTATTAAAAAAAAATTATGGAGAAACAACATCAAACGCATCAAGTTCAATAAACGACTAGAATTGTTCATGTTTTGTTTGTTTGTTTGTTTTTTCACGAAGTTATATTCGGTTGATCTGTTATTTTATCAATGCACTTGTACTTGTCCTATCAAAAAGTGAAGAGTTGATGTAAACAAGTGGTAATTTTTACTTTAAACAAGTTTTACTTCCTAATTGCAACAAAAGTGTGCCTTATAGTTTTGTAAACCATAAATAAAACATTGTTTCTTCAAAATTTGAAATCCAAATAGAATTACTAGAAAAGCTAAGCTTAAATTTCTTGAGGTGCGTAATTTCCCATCATGGCCAAAACGTTCTCCGGTTTCTTCAGTATTGTGTTAGTTTAGTTCCCAGGAAAGAAGTGCTTGTATAATAATTATTTTAGGATAGAAAGCTCGGTCAGTTTGGGATGAAAGAAAGTCGCACAAATGCTCAATACACTTTTTTTTATTAAGAACACACTTAATAAGAACAGTGAGGCTCAAATCGCCCGAGAAATAAGACCAAATTGAGAACAATTTGAGGCTGAAATGAAAATTTAAAAAAAAGAAAAAATAGCAAAATGAGCGTGGCAAGCAGTCATCACACAGAGCATCACACATTAAATAAATTTCGTTACTTATTATTTTAATACAAGTATACTCCAACTGTAACAACTACATGCACTGTCATCTGCTGTAAAATGCACAAAGTTTTACGCCCGAAAAATAAGAACAAAATAAGAACATTTTGAGCCTCAAATTGTTGACAAAATAAGAACATTGAGCCTAGGCAAAATTTTACTGGTTCTTAATTTAAAAAAAAGTGTATCGGGAGACCTGGGGATCAGACTGGGGACTTTGGTTTAAAAGCGAAAATCTTACCAACCGGGGTAACCTCGCCGAAATTGTTTGTTAAAATACAAATACATTATTGTTTTATAATTTCATTTGCTATCCAAAAAACATTTTTCTGTTCCACCTAAGGTGTTATAAACAAGCACAGGTTGTTGCTATAGAGCTCCTGAGTTTTGACATGCAATAATAATATGAAAATTATGATTCTCGAAAGTGAAATTTAAAAGAGAACAAAATAAAGACTTAGTCACTTGGGGAGTCAGGTTGGCGTAGCGGTCATCACTCGCGCCTCCCACCTCTACGACCCGGGTTCGAATCCGAGATTTGTCGATCTCAATCTGACTCCGAGGGTTCAGTTTCTCCGGGTACTCCGGTTTTCCTCCCTCAGCAAAAATCGACTCCCAGCTTATTCAATCCGGCTGTGGTGCTGTGCTCCGAGGTCGCAGAAGGCTGCAATTGTGTATGTGTCTATAACCCATTGTCTGTGAGTAATGAGTGCGCCTTTAAAATGCTTGCGGTCCAACCTCGTTGAGCCGCGTCCTCGTAATTCAGTCCTTGACTGCAAAGAGGGCGATTAGCAAGGCTGATTTATTATTTACTTACATATTGTTTTTAAATTGACAAAAAAAATAGCAAAACAAGCAAAAATTTGTAGAGACATTTTCAAACTGACGTTTGATATAGGTTGCATCAAACAAGAGTTTTCGTTAATATCAAAAGGGCAATTTACAAAGCATGGTAAATCTAAGTTTTTTTTGGTAAATGTTTTTATCAATGAACAAAAAGACTGAAAAATAAGCTGAAAATTGCTGATAACTTTTGACTGACGGTTGAAAGACAGGTTAATTGTTAGGAAAAAGAGAAAAAGAAAAGAGAATGTATGCATGGTTTATGCCTTGGAACCATTCTCAGATGGTTAATATCAAGCAACAAAATGAGACTGAAAACGATGCACATGTCTTAACACTTAACACGTACACATATACTGAATTATTTTTCTATCTCATGCAGAGACCTCAAAATGTACTGTCAACAGAATCGTAGAACCTGCAGCGCGTTTTTTTTTTTCTAAGAAGCAACTAAACTGAGCTTTTGTGATGATATTTGACCAAAAATTAAAATCAAACCCAGACAGAAGGTTTATCCAGACGACAAAACCCGTATTTTATTGGATTATTACCAACAGATATCATAAGGTTTAAAATTCGGGATTACTTCCCTAACAAAACTTTATTTTGTTTTGGTTTTTAAAGATGGGAAATGTTTTTAATAACTTTTATATTTCCGTGATCGCGAGATGTGATTTAAGAACTACTAAAGACGCCTTTCACTGAAGTTGTAAGAAAAGTTGGAGCGAGTCTCTCCCGATCCCCAGTTTAATTGGTCAGGTTGGCGTAGTGGTAATAGGGGTATCGAATGGTCTTTGCGAGCATGTGAGCAGTGTGTTTATTTTTGCGAGCAATCCGAGCATGCGAGCACTTGCAAAAACTTTGCGGGCACGAGCAAGCGAGTACCCGTGTAATTTTTGCGAGCAATTCGAGCAAAGGCCAAATTTTGCAAGCACTGTTAAATTGAAAGGGACCATTCGACACCCCTGGTAATCACTCGCGCCTCTCACCTCTACGACCCGGGTTCGACTCCCGGGCTCCCCATGTGAGCTGAGATTTGTCGATCTCAATCTGATTCCGATGGATTTTAGTCCGGATACTCCGGTTTTCCTCCCTCAGCAAAAATCAACTCCTTGCAGGGGTTGCAACCTTTGTAAGGGACCCCGTGTCCTATTGTTGTTTCTCCCTAATGTTGCTATCTAGAATCTTCATAAAAATAAATTAATAAACCTGCTGATATTGAACATTTGATTGAGCTTCTTTTCCTCCAAAGCTGACGTCTCCGCCAGCTTTTTTCACCCTTACGAGGTGGGTAATTAAAACTGAGTACCAGCGTCTGCTGAGAGCCACCCTTCGATGGATTTATTGTCCCGTCCTGGGGAAGTTAAACTCTCATTCGCTAAGATTATCGCCGACTCAGATAAGTCATTGGGGTTATCAAAGTCCGGCTTTAGCTTAGCTTATAAAAGAAAAGGCAATTAAATTTTTAACTACACTGATATATTTAAAGCTAAAGAGGAGGCTTCAATAATTAATAAATGTTGATCCAATCTTCGTAGATACGAATTAAGTTGGCAAAGTGCTTCGATTCGATTGCTAGCTATTGCAATTTCGAAAGCTCATGGAAATGCTTAATAAGAAAAGAATTTATTTGAGATTTGTGTTTTCGCTTCTAATTTTTGCGCTCTTCAGCCTAGAGGTCATCCATTTCTGTATTTACTAAAATTGATGAATACAAGTGAAATTAGTAATAAGCCATCTTTAACTACGATAAACCTCGACGCTCCACCCCTCCCCGGGAGGGGACGACTAAGTCCCATGGCCACGCATACATATATCACAAACATACAAAAGTAGTACTAATTGCTACACAAAAACACGTATTTGTTTACGAAATCTTTATTGTAAAACTATCTGTTGATTCATTTATAAGTTAAATGCTATATTCAGAGCAATCATAGCTGGAATACTTATTTTCTCTGTTTATATAAAATATTTACAGCATGTACAATTTTGGTCGTAAGAATAAAAGAGATCAAAAACTTCATTTATGCTTCGAAACGTTTTGCAACAATAAAAGAAAAAACACCTTACAAACAACATTCTGATTTTATAATCACTATAGACGTATAATATATTCTTGGGTTTTAAATCTGATCTCGAGATATTCACTAATTTATTGGTTTTCATTGAAATTCTATAAAGTTAGTCTTTTTTAAGAAAAGTAACCTGTTTGTTTAATTTGAGCATAGAAGAACTTGTGGAGAAATGCAATATTTGAATGACGAATAAAACTTTTTAACACGATGCTACAAGAAGTCATCGTTACAGATACGATCAAGTTAGCCCATGAAGTTCGTGTATCACATCAACGAGTCTGTCCCTACTAACCAATAAGAATAATTATTTCCAGCAACTGAGAGCGAAATTTACAACATCGTCTGGGATTCCTTTAACTAGGGTGTGATTTAATGTACAGAATTAGGAGGTTAAATGGTAATTGTATAAGTATTAATAATTATATATTCTAAGTTTGTGTCAAGATTAAAACGAGAAAAGAAAAGCTCATAATCAGCGACAAAAGCAAAGTTAAACAATTGTTAAACTAAATGAAATAAAAGACAATCATTTTTCCCGAAAAGGATGTAGTAAAGTAGGCTTGAGAAATGATATAAGCACTCGACGCGGCTTGTTTTACGCTCCTGTGCCGTACGATACTAATAAGAATGCTCATTCTTCAGGTGGCAAGATAACTGAAACACTTAACTAGATAAATGAGGATTAGTAAAAAACCATTTTTCTTTTGACGTGCACTGAGGAAACCATCTTGCAACTTATTTGAAAATTTTACGCACAGATTGGGTAAAATTTGTCTCATAACTCTTTTAAATAAAATGGTGCCATTCAAGCCTAAAATATAAATGCTTTTAAAAAAAATGCTTTTTTAAAAAACGTTTTCGGAGTTGCTCTCCTTCCTCAGTAAAACTGAATAACTAATGAATAAAAGTTCTGTGTCTCATAACTATTTAAGCAGTTTTAAGCTTAAACACAAAGCGTAGAAAATGCTCATGCAGGGAAAATACGAATTCTTTTAGAAAATGACTTCTGTGCTGTTTCTCAAATGTTGCAAAACGTTTCACATGGCAAGTCAGTAAACTCTACTTTCTGTAATGCATGGTTATAGTTTATAATGCTCTTCTGATTTTGGAGAGTTCTGCGGTGAGTTTTTAGTTAGAATCTTTCCTTCATTGTCTGTACATACAGATATTGGTGATGAAGAATCATCGTGATTGCTTTGTGACATCATCGGTCGATGCCTCGCAGATTTTTGATGAGCCCTCAGTCCGGCCAGCTGCGAATAGGCATAATGACAAACTGTACATTTGTATGGTTTCTCTCCGGTGTGTAATCTTGTATGGTTACGGAGTGTTGAAGACTGAGAAAAGGCTTTTTTGCAGTATTTGCACTGGAATGGTTTCTCTAGAGTGTGAATGCGCATGTGCGATCGAAGATTGCTTCTGGAGTTGAATCCTCGACGGCATAATGTACATTTCAAGCGCCCTGGGACTACGTTTCCTCTTACATCCGGTCCAAACTTGTATAAGTTATCATCTGCTGGAGAAACAAGAAAAAAAATAGTTTATGTTACTAATTCCGACGTTATTTCATGCGCATTGAAACTTACATATTCTCCCTCCCCACCCCACCCCATCTTCCGCCCAATCTTTTTTTTCAAGTGAAACGAATTGGTATACGGATTGTCAAATTTCGAGATATTTTGGATCAGTGAGTATTAGAAAAAACTTCCAATTCTCCACCATAGGGTCTTAGATCAGTAAATGAGAAGGACTCATAAATACTTCCAGATTTTTCGAAGAAGTTTAAGAAGGGGAAAAGCTCGGTAAAAAAGGCTGGCTTTTTTTAGAGAAATTTGAATGGCAAGAATCCGTTAGGGATGCTTAAATTTTTTTTTTTGGAGTTAATATTTAATGGACGGATGTCAAACCGTCCGCTAACCAAAGCTACACCTTCAATCTTCTGGGAGCTACGGTTTGGCATCCGTCCACAAACTTTTTCCTTTCAACCCGGCCTCCTTCACTTCTGCTCCACAAACTGCCTTAAATGTGATTGTAATCCCCCCTTAATGCACTATATTGTTTTCTGATAGTACTTATTTTGTAATAATAATTTCACCACTCCAGCTTTGGCTTGACAAAGAGTAGCACGGCTACTCGAAATATTGCCATTAAAGTTGCCAATAAATGTTGTTGTAATAGCCATTCAATCAGATTTTGTTTATTTTCACCGAGAGTGACGTCTATTACATGCATCTCTAACACAAGAGATCCAGCATCTCAGTTCCACAGTTTATCTAAGTGCGTCGTGTGGTCCTTTGCATTCAAAATAATTACTTATTTTGTGTTAGACTGCAGTAATTACAACTTCTAGCTTCAGATTTTTCGTCTAGTCAGCCAGACTTTTTATCCTCAGTAATTGCAGACATTTCCAGCTTTGACGACAAGCTAATACTCGAAACGTCAGACAAAAAACAAAATAATTAAACCTAAAGTTAAAGAAATAAATTAAAAACAATTATCGATAACAAAACTTTGAACATGCAATATATTTTTTAGTTTTGTAAACTACATTTCTCCTTAAAACTTTACTGAAGGCGGCTTCATGCAGAAACGTTACGCAAAAAACATTGTTTTTAGATATTGATTAAATAAAAATAGAAAGGAAAAAAGAAAAAAAAAACAAGAACAGCAAGGAAAAGAAGATGAACAACAGGAAAAACTACGGTTCCACCGAAGTGGATATAATTTCTTTTCAATATTTCAATCATTTTTGAGAAAAGCTTTCTTGACCGGTTTTGAGTGGTTGTAAGTTGTAACAGCCCTTTTTATTTTCAGAACTATTTATAAGATTTCCTCTGCCAAATAAACAAATGAATTGTAGTTTTGAAATTTTCTTTCAATCACTCTTGAACAATCATCAATTTACCAATTTTATTAAGCTTTTAAAAAACATTTTTGTAAGCCATTTCTAAGATAAAGTAAGAGAACAAGTTGTTTATCTATTATTTAAAGACCGCTACAGTAAGGCATTGACTCTTTTTGGAGGAAACATTTTAACTCGGATGTTAAGCGATTTCTTTCTCGTTTGTTCAACCATAAAAAAGAGATCTCAGTTGAGTCTCAAGTGTTGTTTTGCTTGCACAAACCAACCTCCAACCGGCTTCTAATTAAGCGGCTTTCTCGATTACGCAAACAAGAGAGAAAACCGACCTTCCTGTCTCATTTACATGAAAACTGAAGGCCGAAGGAAGTAACAGTGGCATGTTATTCGAGTTTGTATTTTGAAATAAAAAGTCGGGGAGGTCAATCAAATCATAACTTTTAACGGCGGAAAGCCATCTGTCTTTTTTTATGGTTTTGTTTAAAGTAACTTTACACGATGTTTTCATTTAATGAACCTTCACCAAAAACTAAACTTAAAATGAGAAATTTGTAAATATATTATAAGACGATTATCAATACCACACTATCTAAAAACATTTTTACAAATAAAATATTTAGAGCAATAACAAGACGAACAAAAGTTTTAGATTTGAGATTCAAGCTCTTTTATAAGCAATGTGCTTTGTAAGTTTTGCTTTAAGAACAAAATTGTGCGAACTTGCATGTAAGGTTGTCAGTATTTTTAAAAAAATTGAAACTTTAAAGATATTATTTCAACCATACATAAATAAAACTAGCGCCATGCAATTTAGATGAAGAGTTTGTGAAAAGAAAAATATTTTATTAAATTTGGTTATGTGAAACTTATTAAAACACGATAGAAGAAAACGATCTGTCAATAATGTTTCAATGCCTTTTACTCAAAAGCAGCTAAAACTTAACATTACCTAAAGAATTAAAATATACGCCATTCAGAATAATAACACCGATAGGATTTTACAAATTTGTTCATAATATTGAGCACAAAACAAAACGACTTTGTAGTTTAAAACAATGAGGCTAAGTGAAAATTTTGAAAAGGTCATTACACAATAACATGACGCGTGACTTTGTAAAGAAAACACAAAATGCAGAGATGAATTTGTAAAGATGCGAGCTTTTAGTACAGAAAGTTAAATTGCAAGTTAGTTTAAAAGCGGATGGATCAAACAACAACTAAGCTGTCATTTTTAGTCTTATAAAAACATAACTCGGTTTATAGTTACTGTTTTTAAGGTTTCTAACGAGGTATTAAAAACATTTCAGTTTTACGTTTTTCAAAACCTTCTAAAAATAATGTTATTGATTGACTTGCGATAGCTGATACGCTCGATAATGTCAGATTTGTGTTTCCTTGTTCTAACAAATTTTGAGTGCAGGAGGAAGAATATGTCCAAAACCATGTGACACTTTCAATAAAATCAATTTAGAAACCCGTAATTACCCGTAGTTCCGTTTCGTAACATTTATTTTGCGTTTTCAAATTTACTGATATAATTAGACCCCATATACTTGAAGAAAATTATTATATACACTTTTCTTACTGAGCAAAACCATGTATTACGACCGACGGGCGCACAAGTAAAAAAAAAGAAAAACAAGTTGTCAAATGTTTCAATGTGGCTAAAAGCATTGACTTAACAAAATTTAAATAAACTCCTCCTTTTTTTGTTTAAGAATATACTAACAGCGAGGTTTTAGCTTGTAAAAGCACTTTAAGTTTTTTAAAAAAAAAACTTTGTTCTCGGCAGTTTTCCGTTTTGTTTTGAGCAGGGTGCAATTTGATGGTTGAATTAATACTGGGCACTGTTCTATTACGAAGAAATATTTTATTTTCAAGTAAATTGTAATGTCGTTTTTGTTCAGCTTTTTTATTAAATTTTTTAAGCCTCAAGCCATTCGACAAAGATGGAGAGAATCGACAACATTGGTGCGATTTCAGTTGAGACAAAGGAGACCTTTTTCTCTTTACTTTCAAACCACCTGCTTTGCGCTCATTAACAAGGGAAAGCCGAAAAAACTCCACCAGAAGCGTTTTATTGAGTTTGTACCTGAATGTTAACAGATAGTTTACTTTAGAAAGTTTAGGGCAAGTGCTGAGCCCTAGATTTCGAGCCGACATGTGAGATGAAGTTTTCTTCGCAGCTTTTAAGGTAATGGACTGACCGAGTTTGTGTTTGTTTGCTAAGCTCTTTTTATTGAACCATTCCGTTTAAATAAACTCTTCTTTAATTGAAACTTGTTAAATATACCGAATTGGAACGGTTTACAAATCATTATGTTTAATCCATTATTAATTTATACCCACCTTTCTGTAATTGATTTTACTGCAAGTTTGTCATAATAAGGAAGATTTCAGCTGCTTAAAAGTCCCTATTAGTTTTTGTTTCCTATTACTTATGAACAAACGTTATTAAAAAAGGAATTATATGGTTCCTTTTTATAAACCAAAGGCAAAGAAACATTCTTATGGAAAATAAAACGCCACAGATCCAAAATGCAAATTATAAATGATTGTAAAAAAACGACCTAATATTGCAGAATCAAAATCAAGTAAATAAAGTTTTTTTTTTTTAGCTTCCTGTCTGCTCTACCTTAGTTTATCCAAGTTTATGGAAATTAAAGGATCTGTTTTTGTTAATTTTTAGAGCCAAACAAGGCGAGTAATGCTTGCGGACAATACTACAACCACGGATGTTCGCCGATATAGTTTAATATTGGAGTTATATGCTAAAGTTTTAGTAACTTTGTTTGAATTAAAAAGTTACTGAACCCCTGGGTCTCGGAAGCTGACAGTAATAAGTACAAATTAAAAGGAAATAGATATCTAAGATGCAAGTTTTAGCTTCGTTTTACCGCTCTTGAGCCTTCGGCAGCTTGTTATAACTTTTCGCCGAACGTCTTTACAAATTAAAAGAATATTCCAAATCCTCTCGGTAGATATTTCTTTAAAAGCCTTGGGTTAAACAGTTGTAATTATTACTAAGTCGCCAAGGCGCATTTAATTACATGAACATTTGAAAGTTAAGGCGATCGCCCTGTGATTTCGCTTAATCAACTTCAAAATATCTAGTTTAGCTTACTAAATTTCGCAATTCGCCGATGCAGATAAGTTGGTTGAAGAAAAACATCTTTCTAAGCTTGAAATCATTCTCAGCGCAATTTGCCGACCTTAACTTATCATTAACACTAATAAAAATAATATGTATTTACCGAGCTCACCGAAGTTAAGAATTTTCATTGGCTGTGAAAATTAAGAACGAAACTAAACTGGTAAAAACCTGGCAAATCTAACAGATTATTAGTTAACGCACCCCGCTTCATTTTCTTCACAATATAAAACACAGTTAACACTCAAAATTATGATTTTTGCTTGCGGCGTAGGGCGTTTATTGAGCGAAAAAGAACACTTTTTTGTACTGATAAGAAAATAAAAAGGCATTTTATTAACGTTTGTATCTAAGGATTTTTAAACATCTTTGACTGAAACTCGGTTTTTGCGTAAACTCGTGAGTGTTTATTTTACAATGTTTTCATTTAATCTAAAAATATGCCACACTTGAGGAGTAAACAGAAAAAGTGCCAAACTACTCTTTATTAATAAAAACTGAATATGTTCTCATAATGGATACAAAGTTCATTGCACAGATTTTCTTCAGTAAATTAGCACAAATCTCCTTCCAAAATTTGCCAGTCCATTAAACAATAATAACAGAGCGAATTCTATAGCTAGAGGTATAAAGGTCACGGAAATGTATAAGCAACCATGAATTTAAGCTAAAATAAAATTACTTTAAGCAAAACAAGAAATTCCTTAAATCTATCAAGCGAAATGCGTTTCTTTTCTTTCAGACATTAAAATTTTAAGAAATGATCAGTAAAATGTATTGAGTCTTTTCTTTATAAGGACCTTATTTTTATAAGAACGTCGGGCTGAAAATTTCCCAAAATTTAAGAACACACTAAGAACATACCTGAGGCTGAGGAGAGATGAAGAACATTTTTTTGGATATTGCACAAAAGTAGATTGATCATAGAAATAATTTGCGACTTGGCTAATGTAGTAATGTTCATTATTTTGCTTGTAGAATTATAGCGTTTAAACAGACAAAGACTCGATTCTGTTTCACAAACTCTGCACAGGACCAGCACAGTGAATTATAAAAATTCTTGTTTTAAACAAAACAAATCATAGTTCTATAAAACCCTGGATTCTAAGAGCAACACATGATGAGCAGAACAAAGTGTTTTCATGTCCCGATTTGAAAATGATAAATTAAGTAAGCAATAATACTAGCATTATATTTAAGAACATTTGAGGCTGAAACCCAAAAGGTATTTAAGAACATTCAGCCTCGGCCAAAAAATTAGACGTTCTTCAAGGAGTGTAATTCCCAAGAATTAAGAGAGAGATGTATAATTCCCAAAGCAAATATTCCTTAGAGCTTACCGTCTTCTTCTTGCCCTCTGCGTTTCCTCCGAAAGTCCGTTGGTGGAGGGACGCCAGGAATCCCTAGAAACATTGTGTAGGTACCTCCATACCAAACTAGCAACTCCTGGTCAGGGGGAATGTCCTTTACTGCACGGTAGTAAATGCTTCCCCGAAACTGAAAAACTTCCAGGTTTTGTTCTTGGTCGTTACGAGCGCAGTTGACAAAACCCATCCAGTTGCGGGGATTTTCGTCTTTTGCGTCCAGAAAATGGCTAACCGAGCCATCCTCACTTAAAACCTACAGGTCGAAATTTTTGTTCAATTTTACTGATTTGTAAATTAAAGATGTTATGAAAGCAAAACAAGAAATAGAAACACTTATTGTAATTTACACACACACACACAAAACCGCATAGCCAATGTGACGGTATTATTATTTTTGACTGTAAGTATAGCTTATCATCGAAGTTCATATTTTATTAAATCTCAAGCTGTAATAATAATCGTTAAAAACGAGATGAAATGTAAAAAACAAGGTTTCGTATAAACGTGAGTTAGGAGTCACAAGAAAATGTAGTGTTTGTGGGTTTTAACTCAAAACATAGGACTAGGTTCAAAGATCAATTTTCCTTTATAATACGATGTTTGTTAAGACATCAGCCCATAAGAGGGCTTTTCAAATCAAACTATAGTAATTTTTTCCACAATGCCTTTTTACTCGGAAAAACAAACTTTTCACTTTTGCAACGATATCTGTGAACTAACTTGGAACTGAACAACCGAGAAAATGTTGTTTTCATTTAATTTGTAAACGTTCCCTTCGACTTTATCGAACACACTGATTTAGTACAAAATCTGCTAGACATGAAGTTGTGGGAAAACACAAGTGCGATAACTTTGATTTCTTATCCTACCAAGTTAAGCCGTATATAAATATTATAAAGATTGATTTACTTCTTAAGGAGAGGTACTTAATAACGAGCCGATAAAGTTACGCCCAATTTTTTTTAAATTCTCATTTACTGCCCTATGTTTCGACAAAAATAAGCTCAATAAATATTCATTCCAAATGAATATTCTTAAAGATATAAAACCATAAATTTTGTGCCACGCGCGTATTCATAATTATTACATGAATAACTCATTTTACTTTCAGCTTACATTTTGAAACAGAACAAATCAATAAATTTTGAAAATGTCTGACTGAACAATGGTTAATTTTGCATGAAAAGGAATGAATATAAACATTTTTAAGACGATGCTAATCCTCTCTGTTTGTAAGATATTTGGAGGTGATCAGAAAAGTACCCAACCTTCAAGTAATTGTCTAACATAACCAGGTGTTTAAAGTTATTGTTGCTAGCTGTAAGTGAATGACACAGGTTTATGCATTCTATTGTGAAGCTGCAAAAGCTTTTTGGGGGAGTTAAGACGTAAGCTTTATCACTACAAACAGAAGATAGCTGTCGCCTAAAACAAATTAAAGAAGAAAAACAAAAAAATTTACATCTCAGTCTTAGTAAATGTGCCTTTGTCTCAATATATTACGATGAAGACTAATCGGAAAAGACCACGTTTTTTATTTTTTATTTAGATAATCGAGTCTAACACGCGCCAGTTGTTGTAACCCTTCTTTATTTCGGACACAAGATAGTAAGAGAGTTACCTTTGAAAATTACAACACATTACCTCCCACATGAGATTGTTGTCGATTTCGAAGTTCACTTCATTAGCCTTTACTATTCTTCCTGTATACGGACCCATCTGCGTTCCTTCTTTGATCCAACAAGTGCTAAATACTCCAAGATGTACCCCTGGAATCGACGAAGGAGCAATGGTAACCTGTTCGGGCAGGGAGACAAACGCCATGTAGTACGGGTCTCCTCCTTCAGCACACCAAGACTTTGATTTGTTAGTGTCGTTGTGTAAGACTGGCACCAAAGCGGTCGAGCCGATTCTCTTAATATTTCCGTGATAATTTGGCTCGAGATCTTTACGTTGAAATAAAAGAAAAAAATATTTTATTAGTAATTGTTAAAAGAAAGGAAAAACAGGCCGGCATGCTAAAAGTTTCATAGTTTGTTAAATTAAAAAAGATTGTTTCATTTAAACAAGAAATTCAAAGAGACCGCTAGTTACTGAATGTGTTTAGCTTGAAAGTGTAAGCGGATGGCATTAGAACCTTGTTAGAAAAACTTGTGTTTGAAAACGTAAAGGTTTTTAGAACTTTACTCGCAAGCAACAACGGGTGGTCTTATAGTTACATAGAATATTCATTAAAAACAAACGTTAATATACTGAAAAAAACCAAACCTCAACTCACAGGGTTGTAAGAAAAACAAAGATTTTGAAGATCAATTATTAATGAAGCTATATCTCACGCCGAATAAATAACGACACAATTTTGAGTGAGATGCGTTAAAATTAAAGTTCAAGCAAGAACCTAACAATGAGGAAAAAGAAGAAGAGTTTTTAGCATGTTAGTGTTAATTTCACACTCGATTCGAATCTCACAATGAATTTGATCTGCTTCAAGCTGTTAGAGAATAGAGAACTAACCCAGTCACCTGCTCACGGTTTTGAAATAATCTTTACAATCGTAAATTAAAGTAAACTCGGCGAACGTGCGAACTTTATTGAGATAAGCATGCAAAAGCGACTGAGGGTGATGCATTAATCTACACTGGATTGTTCTAGCATGGGGCCCTTATCTGGTAAAACAATCATCTTTGAGGCAAGTTTTTGTTAGAGAAATAAACCGTCCAAGTAAATTTAAAGCTGGCTGCGGAAGCTAGATAGATAGAGGAAGGATGTAGGTTGGTAGTTTTTCATTATAAAACACTGCAGTTATAATAGCTTTTCATTTTAGTATTGGTAAAATTCATAAACAATATAGATGTAAAGCAGTCAAGTACAATACGAGTTATATTTTGAATTAGAGAAGCACGGAAGCTTTTACTAGAGTATGAAAAACAGGCAGTAGTTGACGCCTAGACTTCCATTAACTAAAGAAACACACTCTCTATAAAACGATTAATAAACAGAAAATTTATTTACCATCTGCAATGGCTTTGGTAATTTCATAAATAAAAACCCAATAGTTTAAATATTTTTACTTTGTCAACTAAATAATTCTCTCCTAACGCCGTACATAGGTCTTAGTTATTGTTGGCAAGTCAAAACACAACTTCTTTCATATGATAATCTTAGTTTAATGCAAACGAAGGAACATTAATTATATGATAAAATTTTTCTAAACATCTTAATTCTTTTCTAAGCCCAAAGCCAAAAGTGGGTTAGATGGAGGCTAAATCAAACGTTTTATCGTTGTTTTCCGACTTAATGTTTTAGCTTGACAATATTCCAAAGTTTAAGGATAGCGATCTTGTTTATGACTTTTCGATATGATGTAACTACAAGATTTGAAAACAAAAAACAAAAAAAAAAGAAAAAAAAACAGCGAAAGTCGAGCTTTCTCGAGGAAGAGAACACATTATATAAATATGGGTCGCACTGGCAATTTACAAACCTGCATATTAAGCTCTTTTAGTTAAATTTTTATTATGTATACATATTCATTCGCTACTCACCTGCTCCAAGCTAAATTGGGTATTTAAAACTTATTATCTGTGTAAAATTACAATTGAGAGAAGGAAACGTTTTCGACTCAAGCTAAAACACTGTTTGTCCGCAAGGCCATACATTAACGAGAGTCTGTCATTTTTGCCGGAAATTAACTTGGCTATCTGGAAAAGTTTACGCAGGGAGTATTGAAAACATTTTGTAAAACGAAAGATTTTTGGCGCGGCATGTCTGTAACCACTCTCGACTGGATGCAGTTATATTGATAAGGAAATTTATTCATTAAGTGACCCTGGAACAGCATTTGTTTTCAAATCTCCAAATTTTAGTTAGAAACCAATATTTTAAGATGTATTTGATATTAAGTTTTGCGCGCTGAGAACTTGGGAACTGAATTAGTTAAAAGAGATAGAAATCTACCGAGTAAATAGCGCTTTTAAACTACGGGCCAACTATCTCACAGGGCGAGGTTCCACATTACTTCTGATACTATCATAACCGCGATCTCAACGCAGCATGCTGGTTTAAAAGAATAGCGTTTGAAATTGCTTATGTTTTAATAAAGTAAAAATTCTCTCATTAAGATAAACTAGAAACTAAAAAATTACCCTTAATCGTTAAAGTTTAATATGGACCCTTGGTAAATTCCGAAGAGCCGGGAATCAACAATTGAAGGTCGCAACCAGACGGACAAAAAAAACAAAAAAGCACGAAGATCAAAACGTCATGCCTCGTAAGACTGTACGCAAATAATTTTTTTTTGCAACGGACTTCTTGTTTTGATTGTTTCGGAATTTGCGAGAAAGAATTATCTATAAAACAAAGTGATTTACTTGTTACTGGAGTGGCAAGTAAATTTTTAGGTTTGATAAACATTTGTGTCTAATGCAAAAGTACTTTCGAAAAGGGGAGCGCCACTATTGGAGCTCTTAAAAAAATATATACACTTGCCTTCATCGGAATGGTATTCCACTTTTTCTAGGATACTTGACTTGAATGTTAGTTCTTTTTGACCTCCTAAAACATTGCACCATTTGCCGTATAACACACTACGTAAAACTTCTTGGCTAATATTAAGCGGGCTTGAGCTTTCTTCTCTGCTTATATCCCAGCTTGTCAAATCCATTTTTGAGTTTGAAGTTTTTTTTTCTTTACTATCACGATCTTAACCTTGCCTTCACCTTCACGCTATCTTTAGTTATGGGTTGTTAATGAAACGTCAGCGCTTTATATTGCGAACCTCTGTTTGCAGTTGACAATGATCTTCTGGCGAACAATAGCTTGGCTAAACTAAATAAGTCTTTGTAATAAATCAAATATTTTTCATCATGCCCTTCACACCTCATTGAGCACTCGCTTGCACGAGTATAATGAGCTGCCAACGTCTTACCACCTGCACAAATGCCAAGCGCGCATGCGCAAAACCATGGTACATCCGCCTAAGAATTAAGGCTTTAATTTTGATAAGGTTAAAAACAAGTTTTTTTAATTTTTCTATCCTTAAATAAGTGGTGTAAAACGCGCTTTAAAACTGCTTCGTTAATCATAAAGCACTTCAAAAATTTTACTGCGAAACGTTCTTGATTTAGTCCTAGTCAGTGATTGATTTCTGAAGAGCAAATAGTTCTTCTTCTTTTACTCTTCCGAGGAGAGTATATCGGCTCTCAAATGTTCAAAAAAACCAGCAACCCAAGGAGACAGTTTGTCTCTGTTGACCCTTTGACAATAACCAGTATGTTAGTGACTACAGACAGATGCGAAAAAAAAAACGCTCGCGACAACTAAACTCATATTTTCATAACTAAATGAAATAAAGGAAAATGTTCTAAGGACAATTAAGTTAAAGCAAAGAATAGATAAAACAGAGTTTGCCAAAAACACTTCCTTGGAGTCTTTCACTTTTAGAGTGTAGATATTTTAATGGCCATTAACGAGTAGAAAACATCACCTTAAAATGTGTCTCTTCTAGAATTTTTGCCGAGCGGAAACATGCAAAATATGTAAAAAAAACAATCATTTAATAGTAGTCAACTGGATTGTATAGTGTTTACTAGCTCTGATAAAAATGTCCCGAATTAACATTGCACTGCGATAAAGACATAAACACGTTCCTTTCCAATTACGAATTAATAAACATAAAAGATTTAGCGCGCGGATCAATCACGAGTAATTAGAAAACATGATTTAATTAGTCGTATTCTAAATTCTTTCCAATAGAAACGCTCCTTATTAATCGAGAGTTTCTTTATTAAGAGAACCTGTAGTCAAAGCTAATAAAAAACAAATATGGTTTTCAAGTTTTGAATTTAATTCTGCATTAGGCAGCCATCTTGTTAACTGCGTGCCAAAATCGTCATTTAACTAACTTAAAAAAATACTAGATCGGAGTGATGAACCGTCCGATGCAGAAATAAACGGCGGACACTTTGGGCCGTAATTTCAAAGTGCGGAGCAATGATCTTTGCTATGGCACCTGCTGGTAGGCGCGTGTCACTCGCGTGTCTTGAACAAAGGTACGTAAACTTATTTGCTCAAAACTGAACGTCTTTCTTTTATAATTAGGCGTCCATGTTTTAATCTAGACAGGATCGCTGAGATGTCTGTACACTTGCACACAAATGAAAAGACAAGTGGCAAATGATAAGGGCGATTGATGTCAAATGCTGATCCTCATTTGGGTGGCATTTGGACACACTTCAGCTTACGGAAATTACTCAAACCAGTGTTTTGGTTAGGAAAAATCTAGAGGGCCACAAAAAAAAATTACCTAAAGGGCATGTAAATTGAATTAAAGAAAACATTTGTGATTACACTTAGTTTCAAAAAGTCTAAAAAGTAGTACGGAAATTTTTGGACGCTTAAATAGGGAATAAGGAAATTAAATTTGCATCAAAATGGAAACTCACTCATTACTCTTTCAGCTCATTATGGTGCTCTCAATCACAGCTTCGACTGAACTAATGGACTACTAAAATAAGTGTAGGGAGAATTTCTTGTTCAACAATAACTACTTTTATTTCGTTTCTGTTTAGAAGTGTAACTGTCAAGATGATGATTATTTGGCAACAAATGGACCTATCTCATTAATAGTCGATTGATTAAATGAGCGAAAAACTAGTTTTAAGTGAGAAAACACGTAAGACTATACACAAAACGAGAAAGAATAAAACAAATCAGTTTTTGTTCAGGCTGTTTGGCACGGGGTCATTTTAGCACTTTACGCAACAAGGTAAACACAGCGCTGACAACACCTCAACATTTAAAGATGGTCAGTGAGTAATTATTAACGCTGGACTGATTGAAAACTAACTGTGATTAGGAAATTAGTTCGTGGAAATGCGTTTTAATGCGTAGTAGAAAACATAATAGCGTTGAAAGAACGGCGCCTCATATGTAGGCTCTGTTAATTTCCTTTCTTCAAGAAATACACAAAACAAGAAGAGTTTAGAGACTTTATTTTTACTGTAGCACGTAAACACCGGAAAATATAAATTTGCTGATTTCCCCATAAGCAAATTGAAAGTCTTTTGGAGAGACTAAAAGAGTAAAAAAAAAGGATGTGTATGTTTTAGCAAAGGTAATGTGTGTAATTTACCAAGATTTATCTATGTGATTAAAAAGTTTAATGAGTCAAAGAGGCAATACTTATTCAATCAAAGAATCTTTTTGCAATTGTAAGTTTTGCGCCCTAACTTTACGATGATTTCGAGTATACCTTTCATAAAGACAGAGTTTTAAAATTGACATGCTTGAAGCCAGCAGCTCAGTGTAGCACTTTGTTCAAAAATACACGTGCAATAAAATAGCCCGAACAGCAAACAATCCGCTATCGAACAATAATCCCATGAATAATTAAGGTATTAAATTGCCTTCAAAGGTTCTACCCCACATGTAAGCTACGCGCAGTACTAGAACGCCAATGGAATCCGAAATAACCCTATAACCAGGTGCCTTCTATGGTGATTTGAAGACGAGCGACAACAGAGGACAGTTGAGACTTTATTTTTCATGGTGTTTATTTGAGTATTACAGGAATAACGCAGAGAGGGGTTAGCCACAGAGATGGGAGATGGCGTGTTATTATGTGACCCACTAATGCATTTACTGTTTGCATCGATTTAGATACGACCTGCAGCAAATTAGATCAAGATCATGTCACAGGAATCGCACTGGTTGCGTTTGAATGGCATAAATCCTTTAGCTTCCGTGGAAATGCTTTTTGGCATTTTTTACCTTTCAGTGCTTTAGGGGGGAAACTATTTATACATGCTAGTCCCTAATCATGACCAAAAAACTACGATTATGAAAAGGTGTTTGATTTTCTATCAGCTCTTGTCATCGCAAATTTTCATGGTGCTTAATGTTTCCATCTCTTGATCTTAGCAAACCTATTTAGACGATAACATAATGTAATTTAAAACAAGGTCTTAATTATCTGAGGTCACTCATAACAACATGGGTGGTTGAACGCCTAGGGGCCAAGCTAAAAAGATTAGGAAACGTAGAATTAACGAAATTGTATGAAGTACCGCATTACTAAAGCCTTTGCTGATCTTAAGAAAAGTTGGCGGAAGTTCGAGACCACTCGGTGAAAATTGAAATTGCCAAAAGATTTATTTTTCAAAATAAAATGTCTTCGAGTCACGAGCAGGACAGTTTTTGGTTTTCTTTCTTGTCAATATATCATTAAAATTGAAAGTATTAGTATTTTTGTTTTTGTATGGTGGCACGCTGTTTCAAAAAGTGCGACCCATTATTAAACAACGCTACAAATACTTTAAAAATATTGGTTTTGTACCGCTAAATTACAACAACAAACTGAAAGTTATTTTTTAGTTACTTTGTCATTTCTATATTGCTCGATGAGATCATTTGGGGACACTTGAAGGCCTCAACACCTTGTTACTTCTAAAAAGCATTTCATTCAACGCATTTTCTTCAAGAATAACACCGTTGCTGAAATAATGTTCAAAAAAAGAAAAAAAGAGAGCAAATATATTAATGTAAATCTTTGTGGTTGGAAAAGCTTTTTAAAAGACACTCGCATGACTTAAATGGAACAAGATATGAAAACGAGTCAACCGCCGGCTAGTTTGAGCAGGACTGTATTATTTGTTTGAACGTCTTTGAGCCGTCCTTAGAGGTTTAGGCGATAAAATCCCGATTGGGAATGTGAAATAACAGGCGTTGAACTTGCTATGTTTTTTGCCAAAAAACGTTAAGCAGAGTCTTAAAAACAGCTTCAAACAGTTTTTTTTCATTCTGAAGTTGTTCAGTGGGTGTTGTATCAGCTTAACAGTTGCCCATTTGTTTTGAAATTGAAATTTCGACTTTTTTGTTAACCAACACCGATATTCTTTAAAAGAGTTCGCTATTTTATTGATTTTTCCAAATACAAGAATGAAATGTCCCGAATAATATATGTGACTTGACCCAGAAAACTTCAACTTGGATTTATTAAAAAGGTAAAATTATTCATATTATTTATTTGACGTACGTTTAATATTTAATTCTACAAAACAAAATTAGTTTGTTTTAAACAAAATGATATAACAGGAGATCTAAGGCAATTAAACTAAGGTTTTCTTTGAAAAAAACAAAACATGGAATTTTCCTAACAAAGTTGGAAGTACGCGTTCATAATCCACGTCAATCCGTAAGACCACTTTTGCTTTGATTCTTTATTCTATTTTATCTAAAGCAGCAATAAGCTAAGTATGAAGGAAAGAATCCTCTTTACGAGTTTGATCTTTCACTGAGATAACAAGTAAACATAAAGTACTTTAATTCAGTTGCAAATTAAATAGTTTTAACTGTCGATGCTGGCTTGGTTATGCTGTAGTTCTCAAGAATCACCCGCTGTGAGCAGGAGCAAGAAAAATAATTTAATTTCATGTTGAATGAAACTATATTATAAAAACACGAGTCTTTAGCATTACCTTGTTTCTTTTTGACAGAAACAGTGTCATTGCCATAAAAGCAAACATTTCAAACTAACACAAACGAACCGGTTTGATGGCTATCGTGGTGCAAAGCCTTAATTGTAGTTCTTTGTGAGAGAAAATCTTGTGATTACTGCGGCGGAAAAACTGATAAATCTGTGCTATTCTTCTTCAAAACTCACTCACTGATCTGAGTTCGTTAGTCAATATTTGTCAATGCATTCAAAATTCGAACTGATATGAAAACCGAATCTTCTTTAAATGAGATTTCTAGTTAGAACAACTATCGCAGATCGAATTATCGTTCAAGCAAAGAAAAAATATTTAAACAGTCAACTGAGCATGCGTGTTTAAGAGCGAGTTAACGCCTATCTAATGCAATTTCCCGCGAGCAACCGGATTTTGTTCTGTGAGGCTTAATTTTAAAGGCATCGATAGAATAATAAAAATGTTAGTGATTTTCAGATTCAAAGCGAGATATAAGTATTAAAAACACACAAAGGCTGAAGGAATATTATCGCTACAATCTCTACTTTCCAACTGAAACAATGTGCTTTATCAAAAGTGTCAGTAAATAAATGCGATCAACAAAATTCATGGACATTATTAGTTTATTTGACAAACTAGCGAGATTTCTTATTTTGCGTTTTATCTTTTTATTTCCGTCAGATGGATTTGAACAGCCATCTTTTCAAGATAAGAGAATCTCCTCGAAGTTGATTAATGACTAGAAAAAAAGAACGAAGCAGGTAACTTTGCTTTTTTTGTTTTTCTTTCTTTAAGCAAAACCGAAAATCGTAAAACGTTTAAGGTGGTAGCTAGTTATTTAAAAGTAACTGGCTGTAATTTCAGCAGAGTTTATCAGAGCGGTAGGATTCTTTTGAAAAGATTCATAATGTTTTGTAGCAAACATTTGGTGGTTGTCTAAAGAAAATCAAGAGCATATCTACCAAACTGAGAGTGTTTCTAAGCCTTGTTAAGAAATTACTTGACCGCAAAGTTCATTCAGATATTTAATATACATAATGTAAAGACTTGAACAAGCCGACAGCCGCATTAAAATGGGAAACATTAGAAATTCAAGTTTGATATAACAACATTTTTCTAAATTATTCATTTACCGTAAAACTGTTAACGAGCGTATTTCGGCCTAAAACACGTGCCTCGAGGGTTTTCAATGCGACTGAGACAATTGGTTAATAGTCGAAGAAGTATATTAATTCTTTGTTAAACTGTATTTTAACACGGTTAACCACAAATTGCGGGACGTGTTTCTATTGCTACAGCAACCAAAGTCTCATGTCCACTGTTCGAAATTAAAAGCGTGTATCCAAAGTTGCTCAGCGATATCATTATCGTATAGATCTGCATTGCTTTGTTACTAATTTAAGAACCTAAAGCAGTGCTTGAGAGAACTTAAGAATTCACCAAAATAAGTCCAGACAGAAGCAACAGTCAGAAATTCATAGAAAAATGTTTTATTATCTTTGAAACAATTGAAAATAACATTAATGGTTCCAATATAAATAGTTAATGGCACTGAATGGGGAGTAACATTGAAAGGGATAAATAAGCAGGGTTTTAATTTCGTAGTGTATTTAAAAGAAATCAATATCGTGGTTTGTTTAGTTTTGGAGGGTCACAAACCATAGAGTAACTAAAATCAGTTTTTTTAAAGCTGTTAAAAATTAATATTTATTTCTCTCATGAAATAAAGATTTCTCTCATGAAATAAAGAGTATATTTTATACCAGCATCATCTTTTAGTAATCTTACCGTATGCAAGCTAATATAATCTAATTGATTAATTCGCTATTTCTTATTTGATACGAAGTTGTTCAATTGACTTGTTTTAAGTATTCTTGGCGGCACTTTTTCATTTTTTTAAAGTTTATTACCCAAAATACAGAAATAATGAATTTTCAAACCCACGCATTAAAACTGTTTCATTGAAGGATTTTTAATTTATAATTGATATATGAATATTGGATTGGTTGGGATCCAGATATTTTTCTAACTTGCTTTTTTCTGCTCACGAATAGAAATGAAGTTTTGAGATTATAATTATAGGTCTGTAGTATGTAAAACCGACCTTTAGATCTAACATAGATAGCAAGTAGTCATAACACGAGGTGCTTTGCTTTGTTGCAAGAAATCGCAAATTGTAACGGCAAAAACATGATAATTGCAATCAGTTTCAGATTTATTAAAAAAACTAACACCTACTACTACATATATTAAAGAAGTTTAATAAAAGAATTTAAGTACTCAAAAATCTGGCCAAGAAACTGATAGAAACTCTTTTTTTATATTTTAACAGATATATTTACACGGCATTAACTTCGGCAGACGCGGATGAGATGGTAAAGGAAACCGATTATCCAAGATTTAACAAATAAAAAAAAGTTGCACAAGATTTGTTAGAAAAATATTCTTTTATTTTTTATTTTATTTTATTTTGCTTTTTCCCGAAGAAAGGGCTGGGCAACACCCACAGATCCGAGATCCAGTTACGGGGTTCCCGAGGGCCTACGGTTTAACGTCCTTATCCGAGAAGAC
>JAOEHV020111034.1:0-15116 GCA_025447995.2 Isaurus tuberculatus | reverse complement strand
CTCTAACCCTAACCTCCCCTAAACCTAAAGTTAAACCTTACCCCAACCTTGACTCTAACCCTAACCTCCCCTAAACCCAGAACATCAAAACAAGTAAATATGGTGTATCTTGAAAAGCTAGTAAGAAAATTTTTGGGTGTTTTACAGTATTTCAATTTTTCACTTGCCAACCATGTGAATGACAGATGATTTTAAAGCAAATTCACTTGCCAAAGTCAAAACCTACTCCCTATAAGTAACAGAGTTAGTGGAACCTCATTCTAATTTCCTCAAGTGGGCCTTTGTCCCAGGCCTGTAGTTACATATAAATATTAAATTTCTTGAGTAAAACTACGTAAAGCTGTTACCATTTCCAAATTTGTTTTTCTTCTTCTTCTTTCTTCAACTGGGCCTTTGTCTAAACAGATACAAAAATGATATTTAGTCTCAATGATAGTGATCTTATTTATATTTCTCAAAACAAAATCATGATATAAATGAAAAGATAACTTACAACTAGAAGTTACAGTCTGTAAGATGAATGGTGATACCACATACTAGGTTTTATATAAAAAATAACTAAAGTTGCAGCCAGGCTTCATATTTATAAAAATATAAAAAAAATTGGGTTGACTCTGGCATAAATTAAAAAAACTTTGAGATCACTGTTGGTAAAATCTAAGACACTCCTGACCAATCAAAGAGCTTCAGTTTTCGTCTGTTAAAGATGAAATTTAAATATATTTCAATGAATTCATTAATAGAAATTATACTCAGTATCTGCATAATTTTCAACTTTTACAAGTCACTGTGGCATAGTTTTAAATTCCATGGTAAACCATGAAAGCCCTGAAATGAAGAAGTCTTGATTCTATGTTGACTCCCTTCCAATGGGGGTGGACCAACTATCAAAACCCTAGCAACACCCCTGTTAGTAGTAATAAACTTGTTTTTCTCCTGTCTATTCAGCTTCTGACAGGGTGGGGGTTAGGAGAGGGAGAAAGGAGAAAGGAGGGAAAAAATGGATTCAATCACCTTCTTTGGACTTCCTTCAGGTTCTTTCTTCACCTTCTTTTTTGGAACTGCATCCTTTCCTTCCTTTTTAATTTTCTTGTCTAAAACCTTCTTGGAACTTTTTGCCTAAATTTTCAAAATTTAAACATTTTTTTTGTTACTTTCAAGGTTGTCAATAAGATTTGAAGTTGGCAGAGATATTCTGAAAGTAGACAGCTCCAGGGGCCAGAGGCCCCCACATAGGCACATTTTTTGAGGCCCCCACATTTTGTTCTTAAAGTGTTTTTGTAATGACCGCTTTTTTCCCCACTTATCTCCACCAATATCTGCAACCGGCAAAAACATTAAGTAGCCAGGATATCGCCAGTCACCTGGCACTTATTGACAACCCAGACTTTATAAAAGATTCCAAACCATGGAGCTTAAAATAAAGTAATTTTTCAGCATTCATCACTACCTTCCATACTAACAAAGTTTTAAAAATAACAATAAAATTTGAAATGGCCTTTTTTCTGCATTTGGGGTTAGTGCAATTTTTAATGTTTTACACTACCAAACTTTAACTAGCATAAATTAGTCCAGCGCCATAATAATAGCTCTCCAAACACTAGAATGAACTACATAGTAAAGGAGGGGTGAATTGATAGAAAGGATCAAAAATATAATTTAGAAGTTAGTTCAGATTATTTTTTAGTATACATTTTTATTTCCTATTTACCATATTTTATCATTAAAAAACAACTTGCTTATAATTAAATTATTCTATGAAAAATTGTGAGATTCTGTTAAAATAGAGAGAGGAAATTAAACAAAAAATCGAATTTGCCCAGATAATCATCATCATCATCATCATCAGCGGATCTTTTTGATTAACGTGCAGAATGAGGAACAACACCCATGATAGAGCACCCCTATCCAGATAGCTGGCTAGCTGCACACATGGCAGATTTCACATTGCTTTTCCAAGCCTTTCTGTCATGAGGCTCCGTTGTGGAGAGTCCCCATAAAAAATGCCCATATAAAAAATCATATCTGAAATTTGACATGTAATCAAGAGAGCAAACTCTTTGTTTCTTGGCAGTTTTCCCAAAACCAATTCAAGGACTTTTAAGGACCTATTCAACCAAATTCAAAGTTCTTTGCTCTTCATACAAGAATCTTGTTCTTTCTTGCTATGATGCTGTCCAAAAAATTTGAAAAAAAATGAAATGGCAAAAAAAAGAGTTTAACAGAATATTTGAATAAAGTTGGACTAGTTTTCAGGAAATCAAGCTTAGGAAATTATCACCTTGGACAACTTAAAACAAAAATATATTTAACTCTTGGTAAACCACACTATTTTCAAGGAGTTATAAGGGATTTTTAAGGAACAGAGACTAAATTCATTGGTTTTCAGGTCCCTAAAAAAAATTAAGATAAAGCACGTTCAAGGATTTAAACAAGAATCGTGCAAAGCCTTACAAGTAAATTAGATGGGAATAATCAAATCAAAGTTTTATCTAAATGTTGAACAGATCACTTTAACGACTCACATAAAAGTTTTTTTACACAAGAAAATAAAATTTATTAGTTGTATCAATGTAAGAAAACTTTTAAGTAATTGAAAGACTCCTGTTTTAACAAAACCCTTTGTGACAATAGACAGTGAAACTATGAATTGCACATAACTGATGAGATACTTACAAGAGGTTCATCATCGCTGTCCTCAGGTTCCTTTTTCCTCTTTAGATTCTATACCATAAAATCATCAATAAATACCAATTTCATGCATTACACTGAAACAATTTTTTGACTTCCAATATTTTTTGAGCATTTAAACATACATTTAACGGTAATTGGGGTCATTAACTTAATGGCTCTCAAAACCATCATCAGGGCATTCAACAAACCATAGATTCAAAAACAAAAGTTTGTTAATGAATATGATCATTTTTATACACTATGTAACTTGTACAATAAGAACAAAAAAATAAACAAATAGAAGATAACATTTCATTTTTTCAAATGCAAGGATGTGTTGCTTTTACCAGAACCATGAGGCCCACCCAACATTTTGCAGCCAGAATGCATATGACCAAAATATTTATGAAAGAAGTGAAAGGCCATAATATAAAATTATGTGCATGTTGTATTCAAAGAAACTCTTCCATACAAGCCCATCCCCTTGCTATGACAATCAATGGAATTTTTTTTGTCCTTTTTTCAAATTGTGTAAGCACTAACCTTCTTTACAGATACAGAATCTTTCTTTTCACTCTTCTTAATGGCTGCCTTTTCTGCTTTGACCTTCTTAACCCTCGCAGACTAAACACGACCCAATCAAACAAGACAAAGAATAAAACTAAAAAACTGAAGCTACAAAATAATACAAAAGACAGTAGACACTTAACAGATTGATACAACCATTCCAGCCATACAGAAACAATTTTTTTTGTCACTCCCTTACAGATATAACTGCAAAAAAACCCTGAATGTTCAAGTTTTAAAAGTTGAGCAAGCTAAAGGTAGCATTGTGATTCTCATTTTTCTATAGCTTTTAGTTTAAAACCTTTTCATAACATACATAAACATACATAAACTGTTTGACTGATGTAACTTTATTACTGCTTTACTTAACTTTTACTTGCAAATCATTTCAGCAACTTAAATCTCAACAAGGCAAGCATATTTTTAGATACTAACTGAAAAACTAGCATAAAATAAAATAAATTACAGACAGTTTCCATGGTTATTGCTAGAAAAGTGTGGCCATAAAAAATAAAATTTAAAATGTTTGCTTCCAAACTTACCAATGGCTTAGAATCTTCCTCACTATCAAGGACTTCTTTTTTCACTGCCGGCTTGTGGTCCGATTTCTTTTTTACTTCAGGAGATTTTAAAGCCTTCACTTTATGGTTCTCTGAAGATACTTTAGTCTTTTTTTCTTGTTTCACCAAAGCATCTTTGTTTTTTTTCTTATCAGGTTTAGCTTTTGGTGTCTTGATTCTACAATATATTATCAAATCAGATAACCAAATTAACTTCCATAATAATTTAGTACATGAACTTTAAAACCAATGGGTTACTAAAAGAAATTTTTACTCACTTTGATGTGGCTCTTGAAGCCTGCAACATAAACCATGATTGTAACAATTATTAGCCAAAATAATCAAAGTTACTAAATATTTTATATTCTAATAATCCTAAAGTAGTAGTAGTAGTAGTAGTAGTAACTAGTAGTAGTAGTAGTAGTGGAAGTAGTATGTAATTTTCAGATATAATTGATGATGATCATAATGATGACAATGTTATTGACTGTGATGATAATGATGTAATGATAGGATTATTGCACTCTGCATATATACCCAGTATCACAACAGTTGAAATATTACATCATTATCCTCACAGTCAATAACATTGTCTTCATAACCATCACTGACATCATCATCATTATTATCATCATCATTTATTCTGTATAATTACTCTTACACCATGTTTACAAAGCACATACCAATGGCTTATCATCATCATCATCATCATCACTTTCGGCAGCAGGTGCAATTGGCTTGGATGGCTTTGACTAAAAGAGATTTTGAAGATTAGATTCATTACTTTGACTCCATCTTTATATTTAGTTTACTAGTCATATAAAACAAGAAAAAAAGGATTAAGGGACTGTCTTTGGAAATCAAATACTATGTAAGCTTTGCTAACTATTGAAACTGCGTGCTGCAAAGCAAGCTTGAGGCAACAGGTTTGATCCTAGCCAAGCCAAATGATGGTTGAGCTAATGACCTAATCTCTAAAAATATTGATAACTAAAAGGGACTTTAAAGAACCCATACACTTACTAAAATATTATTCTTATAACAAGTTGATGAGTTCTGACCAATGTTACAGAGATAATTTATCTTTAAAATGATACTGTAAACTGTGTGACTGCTACAATCCTGTTCATCATTGTAAGAAGTATGACCCTACGGCAAAAACTCTAAGTGTCAGTTTCCTACACCACTTACAGTATGATGATAAGAAATTTCAACCTAGAGTTAATTCAGTCATAATCTTAAGAAATTTCCTCAGAGAACATCTTAATTTCCAGTTTTTCAGTTTTCTAGGTGCAGAGAATAGGGAAGCATGAAATTTTTAGCAGAGTGGAAGAATACAACTGCACTATATACCTGAGTCATATTAATATATAAACTTTTAACAAAAAACACAGAAAGTTCAAACAAGAACATACCGGTGATATAGCTTCTTTTTTGATAATAACTTTAATTGGATGATTTTGCTCTGTCTTGCTTTTATGCTTTTCTGGACTAGACATCTTCTTCACATCCTCTTTCTTGATTGGGTTATTCAATGGTGAATGCACTTTATTATTCTTAGTGGTGGGGTGGTTGTATGCCATGTTTGCATTGTGGGTAGCATTATTCAATTGACTGTGGGGATAAAGTAGATGACATATCAGCATTCTTGACCAGTATCAATGCACTGCTCAAAAATTTGGGAACTGACAGTGAATGATTTAGTAAGATTTAAAAAAATAACTCTTTTTAACATTCTTTCAGAAGTGTTAATGTCTTTTGTTGTAATTTTCTGGTAATCAGCTAACCAGTCTCCTTTTAATATTCAAGTCCAATAGTTTGCAATTACATAAAAACCAAAACAGAGTTTCTCCAGTTAGGAAATCAAAATATACTGCAGTTTTTTTTACTTTTAAGCCATCTCACTAATAAGCTGCAACCTTTGAAATTTACAGGCAAAGTTTTATGCAATAAGTAGAAAAGCTATTAAACGAGATAGTTTGACAAAAACTAAAAAAATTGCTCAACTTTGGTATGTGACTTTTTCAAGACTTTTTAGGACCAAAATTTTAAGAATTTAAGACCATTTTTTTTACATTTTAATAATAAATTGCTTTAATTTTTAAAAAAATTAATTTATATCAAAAATGTATTAAAAAGGCTAAAATCCTGAAGATGACTTTTAGTCGAAAACATTCGAGTTTTTAACCAACATAATATTTTAGCCTTTTTATTACATTTTACATTTTTTAGCGATTTCAATACATCTAATTTATATCATGTTACAGATTTTGAAAAACAGGTAATTTTATCCTCACCTAGAAAATTTGTCACTTGGCTGCAAAAAAAATAGACAAAAATCAAAATTAGTTGTTAGAAAAAACATCATTTGAAAATATGTTTGCATATATTTAAAAACCTCACCTTTTCCAGTTTAATTTTCTTCTTTTCTGGACCTAGTGCGTATAAATTAGAAAACCAAAGAAATAAATTAATTTTTAAACTAATTTAATGAAGCAATAATTAATTTTACCATTTTTAAAATTTATGGAACCCATACCTCGGATCGAAAGCGCTCAGTCAAGGCCGGTCCTTTTACGTGGTATTTTAACAACTTCTTTTAACAAAAATTGATTTACGATGTAATGTCTTGTTGTAGTAGTGAAAAATGTATTTAATTTTGTTCTCCTCCGATTATATACTTTTGGGTGTTTTAAAAATGGTCTTCTAATTTAGTAAATTGCGTTTTATGTCCCGCAACGATCAAATTGTTTTATAATGTTTCCAAGCAAAAAAAGAAATCCATACGATTTTGAAAGTCAACAAGAAGAATAAAACGTATAAAATTGCAAATTTACCAACAATCTGGCTGCGATAATAAGTTATATTTTGTGTATTTGAATACGTAACAATAGAAAAAGAAAAAAAAAATTTCACAAAAAAAAACACCGCAAGGACCAAAGAGAATACTTAAAATTTTTGATGGCTCAACAAACATGTGCCGCCGTATGAAAGAGCTCAAAAAGAAATATTTTTAAAGCCGAAATCACGCCACCGATTGCGTTAAGATTTTCGCAAACTGTGGGCAATTCTTCGTCGATTTAGTGTCTAACATATGAGATCAGATCATAGAAACAGAAAAATGTACGAAAATTTATAATCACTCGCTCTTAATAATCCGACAAAAGAAATCGTATCTATATCAAAGGAACAGTACCTTGAACTTGGTCGAAGACCGGTTTCGCTGCCTGAATACGAAAAAAATCAAAAGATTGACAACATTTAAACTAGGAAATTTATGTTAGTTCTTGCAAACTATACTTTGATCCAGTAGAAAATTGTTATGAAAGCTTTATAAGATCTGTACATACCGATGGCTCACCCGATCTTACGGGAACCGTATCTTCGGTCTTCCTTTTGAACTATAGGGACGAAAGCGTTGAATCAATTGGCGAAACAACAACTGTTTTCAAACGCAATTGCAATGATACAAGCTGAAAAAAATCAGGTGAAAGATTTTCAAATTTTTTAAAAATAAAAAGTGACTCACATCATTTCCACTGTTCGGTTGTAGGGCTGACTCTCCGTTCATCTTAGCACAGATTGATCGAAATTTTTCTAAGTGTCGAGCTCGAAGCACAGCACAAAGAGAAGCGAACTTCACAAAAGACTAAGTCTCCTCTTGCGTTTACTGCGCCTGCGCGACTTTACAACCACGTGATTTTACGTCCCACAGCTCCTTGCGCTCGTAGTTACTCTTATTCAAGCGCCAGAAAAATAAATTAATTTTTCATTTGGCCCTCAAATCTAATAGGAATCAAAACAAGAATTATTTCCGCGAGAGGTGCTTGTTAACTAGAATAATTTTGCCAAGATCTGATTCTTGGTGCATATTGTTGAAAACGTAAAACAAACAAAACATATAAGCTTTAAGTATCTTGGCCGGTCAAGACTACGGCATTCCTGACGTTAATGGTCGATCACCCTGAAGCTTAAAAAGATACGTAAAAAGGAGGCTTTGGTAAATATTCCAATATTAGGCGAAAAAAAAAATCCTTTTTTCATCCGGCCCCAAATTAGAACACAAATGAAAATTATTTCCGCTAGTGGCGCTTAGAAAACACGATGTATAGGAAAAATTAATAAACTTGTTTCCGAAACTTCTTGAAAACTTAAGTGCTATAAACGAATTTCGATTTAAAAACAAATTTTGGCACTCTGAGACGGTGGTTAGAGGTGCACTGGATTTAAAAACCTTGTGATCTGGATTTAATAGCCTGCCACGCGCGAGTGGAGTTGCGTGTGCGAGATGAAGGAAGACTGAGCGAGGGAGAATAAGAAAAAAGTTAATGAGCGATTGAAGTAGTAAGCAAGAGAGTAAGAGGAAAAGAATGGAATTACATTTTAGACCGAGTAACTTAAAAAAGATTCTCCGGTTTTATTATAGTCGTAACGTTTTTTAAATTGTAGGCTAGAAGGCCCCTCTAAAAGACATAATTGTTTTAAAAGCAAAAACCTACAAACGCAAAAATATGTAACGCACCGAAGGCGTGAGTTAAAAAAAATAACAAAAGGGGCATATAAGAGGGTCTCAATGTTGTTAACCGTTAGCCGTAAAACGGCCAAAAAATTTAACCGTTGGACGTAAAAATGAAAGAATTTTAACCGTTAGCCGTAAAAAATGTTAACCGTTAGGCGTAAAAAAGCCAAAAAATTTAACCGTTAGGCGTAAAAAAGCCAAAATATTAACCGTTAACCGTAAAAGCCACTACCCCATTAAGACCCTCATATAAGTAATGTCGTGTAAGCCTGTTACCCCGCTATAACATTTGATGCCAGAGATCTACAGATCCGCTCGCAAACAGGTTAACAAATTCAAGCATTACACTTTCACTGTTATTTGATATCTTTCGTAAAAACCTAACCTTGTTTGTTAACTATGCCATAATGATAAAGCCTATTACAAGTCCAAAACATCTCATGTCTGCTAACCTCCAGGTTTACTTTTTTCTTAGATTTATACGTAATGTCGGTCTCCCAAAGTCCAACCCCTCGTCCTCGTCTCTGGAGGTGGAAACAGGTAAGGCTGGCCACTGGGGCTCTGGTGAGCTATGGGCTAATCCCCCCGTGAAGTGGATTGTACGGATTACAGAAACATTGACGAAATTCAACCTAACCATAAAAGAAGGAAATCGTCGATGGCCTGTGCTCCAAGAAGAACTAAGGGCCTAAGTAAGTAAGTCAGCTACCGACGTGACCTAATGCCCGTATTATTGGCGGTAAGTAATTAAGACTAGCACGCATGCGCTATTTATTTTATTTTGTTTCTAAAATGCTATCATTGACACAAAATAACCCTCTGCGCTCACATTCAGCCCCTATCGTTTAACCTTTGGAGGCTTCCTTGCGCCTAAGAGCTAATGCTTTCAGGGCTAGGAAAACGGTCAAATTAAACTCTCGACAACCGTCCCCCCCCCCCCCCTCTACTCTTCTTCCTCCACTCCTTACCTCTCCACACAAAGCTGCCTACAGATCTGGGAAGTCCGTTGCGTACGATCAAAGAAACTAGCCCGAGTATTTTACCGTAGCAAATTTTTCCCTTCGCAATTTATTTATTCGTCTGTTAGTTTAAGGATTTATTTCCTCATTTAAAGACAATTATATTGTCTCATAGTCAGACATATGACTGCTTTGTTCGATTGGGGATTGAATCTGCTCTTTATTGAATATCTAATCATCGCCGTACTGTATGTAGGGTAGGAAACTGACATTTTTCAAAACCCATATTAATGACGTAAAAGGTCATTAGAAAAAAGGTCCTCTATCAGTTTTCAATTGTACCTCAGAAGTCAAAATTACGACGCAACAGGAACAACTTGAGAATCCTGATGAATCAATATTTGAAAACTTTAATCAAGACATATTTCGAATGTCATCGCGTCCATCTTGGGAATACTTAACAACAGGAACTTTATACACTAAGTAGCAAGTTACTGGTATAAATATATAATTAAAACACTTACGTAGCATTTAATAAGCTAATAAAAGATAGTATGGCAATTGCATATTGAGCGTGGATCGTTCCATCTTATATACATTGCCTCTTTTAACTTGAGTTGTATGCGCTATGAGACAGAGTCAAGGATCGAGAAACAAATATTGTGTTAGTGAACATCTTTTTAACGTCATATTTCCTAATTTAGCAATAACTAACTTAACATTTCTAAATTTATTAGAAACAAATATTGAATATAATTTTATATATGCAGCATTCAAACGAAATGAAAAACCGTCCTTCAGATCTAATTTGAAAGCAATGTTCTTCTGAGGCTTTGAAAAATGGAAATTGATTTAAACACCTTCCCTGTATTGCCATTACACATCAAATGTTTGCGTCTTACACACGCTTATGAGGCAAAAAAGGAGGAGATGGGTTTGGCTTGGGAACGTGATATGTTGACTGAGCGATCAGAGTCGAAGCCAGAATTTTTATGCGGGGAGGACGGGGAGGAGAGGCGTATGCAAGACGAACCTACAGCGAACCCTACGTTTTAACACATCAGGGGAGGGGAGGGCTAAGATTATACAGATCTAGATGGATTACCGAAGATAGTGTTAATCAACCATAAACACAAAAGAAAAAAATATATATATATGACAGCAGAAGTTTGATATCTTTCTTAATTTAGGCTAGATAGCTCTTTCCAAATTGAATCATTGATGAGCAGTATCATTCGGATAAAAAATACACGGATTAAACATTCAAGTACTTTGTTTTTTGAACAAATAGTAAAATATTGAATCACTAGAAATACTTTTTAAAACGCGTTTTATCAGACTTTGTTTTAATTGAGCCTACTAGCTAGTCTAGTCTAGTCTAGTCCAGGTTGGAGCATGGGCCATTGAAAAAGGCTCTCCAACGTCTCCTCTTCAGTGCCAGTTGTTCTACTTCCCTCCAGTTCATCCTCACTGCGTTTATCTTCTTCTCGGTATCCCTCCTCCAGTACTGCTTGGCACATTTTTGACTTGGAAGCGTATCGGTGAGCTGGTAAAACACGCATTTCAATCCACCTTGATGTAGGTTAATATTTCAAACAACTAAAGCAGGAAATAAAAAGTCTACGTAAATGAGTAAATTAAGATACTTTACTTGCAATCTCTGATTGACATTGAAGGTGTCCGTCCTAATAACTTTCCGATATGACTAGCATAACGTCTTCGGTCCGTGTTGCTAAAGCATTTATTTGATATTTTTGTCTTCGGGATACTTCGGACGTCTTCGGACATGTCCATGTAATCTTCGCAAATACATTTCAAAATTAAAACTTTATGCCATTAATTCAAAAAAAAATGGCAGGTAAAAGTTTACGAACTTAAGAAAAGTCTTTAAAAAAAATTTAACGTGGACCCTTTTTTAAGAATTGTTCTGGCTAACTGTAAAGCTTTTAGCTTTAACTGCTGAAAATTGCGGCAAATTATGCTTGGTACAAACTACCCTTTTTTGTAATCAACCCAGCTGCATAGGGTGAAGGGCACAAATTGGCTAAAAAAAACTACGACCTCGTTTAGCAACTCTAAGTGTTTAAATTATAATTCTTCGAAGAAACTTCTAAAGTAAGATTTACAAAAAGTAAAAACTTAAGAAAAAACACGTGAAAATTTCGTTTTACAAAAGAACATCGTCATTTAGTTATGTTCTCTAAATATTCGATACAATTGATTTTAAAATAAGAACTAAAGTTTGAGATTATCAGGCAACAAACTAATAAGTAACTAAGGGACTACAATTGACATTCACTAAAGCAATTTTTAAAAGGGCTGAACCAGAAAATGAAGCTGCTTTGGAAAACTCTACTGGTAGCATTCAGCATTCTTTACAGCATCTTTCAGATACAAAGTTGTGTTATTTTTGAAACAGTCTGTTTTTTCTATGCTTGGCTCCAGTGAGGAAGCGAACCCATGACCACAGGAGCCAATGCAAATCGAACTTCCTCGTGGTTCGTCACCCACGCGAAGGGGCCTTGCCATGCATGAATCTGATCAGGAACGGAGCATAACGAAAATTCAGCTGTGGCAGGACGGAATAACGAAAGTGTTTGAAAACGGGCGGGGCGTGATTTGGAGAGATCATTCCTGCAAACAAGGCGGAGTTTGCTTCGGGATGTTGAAAATTTCCTCTTTTGAAGTCAGCCGCAGTTTGACTTCTTGTTAGTTTCGTAGGGAGAATAGTATCTGATTTATCCTCATTTCTGATGGGTTGCCTTCGGTAGTCTCCCCGTATGAATCTGCTAACGTATTGTGGATGAACTCTCCAGTAACAACTTTTGCCGTTCTCGGCAAGTTCTCCTTTTATGAAACAATTATGGAGGGATAAATTATGCCTGACCGTGTTTTTCCAACCAACTCTACAATTAACAAAGTTCGGAAAATTCTCCTCAATGAATTGGTAAATTTCGGACAACGTTAATTTCTTGCTTGGAGAAGTCAAAATAGCTCGCGAAATCAACGCTACATATGATATTGCTGATTTAGTCCTGCTGCGGTTAAAACTTGTCGCGTTTTTAACTTTTTGGTTCATTGTGGTAAAAGAGTTTTGTCCATATTTTGTGTCTTTTCTTGCTCGAGGTTTGTTTGCGTGTAGTTCATCATTTAGGGAGTCGTCCATTTTCTGCAATGCTGTTTTCAAATCTGTGCTAATTTGTTCTAGCGCGTCTGTTTTTAACTCTTGAATTATCATTTGCTTTGGTAATTTGTAGAGTTTTGTTTTTGTTTCTTTTCAGAAAAAGACTCTGAAAGCATTCTGGTGGTACATTTAGTTTTCCCGATGTGTGTAAAACACATTTACGAGCGGGTTGCATGCAAGCTTTTACTAGGACAGGTGGTGTGAGTACTGATTGTTCTTTGTGCGTGAGAAAAAAAAAACTTATAAAAACCACTTCATAAATGTTAATGAAACTAAAAAAAAACTAATTATCGCATCTTCCTTTCGAAAAATAAAAACAAAGCGCAAAGCAACCCTTGCAAGCTGAGCTTGTCGAAATAGATGCTATTATATTTTCCAAAACAAACCGTTTTACTTTTGAAAAAACAATTTTTGAAATTCTTGCTAGTTTTTAACGCGTTGAATTATTAAAAGTATTTGGTTTTTTAGGGAACTAACAAATGTATGAATAACAAAGAAGTTTGACGCATTAAGTTAATCTTTTCAGCTATTTTCTTGCCTTCCTTCATAATAGTTTTTCAGTTTCGTCTCACGAGAGTTTGATTTAGAAAAGTAGTCGATTTTGTCGATTAAAAAAGCTCATAATGTGTTGAATCATCGCAAATAATCACGATATCTTTATAAAGAAGATTTTTGTGTTTGTCAAACAGGGAGGGACGGGGAGCTCTGCCATTAAGGACATACTTCTGTTGAACACATTACCCAAAATAACGAGTTAAACAAACAGATTCTGCGATCAGCTCTAAGTTTTAGCATTTGAACTATTCTACTAAAAACCTTTTAGTTTTTATAATTTTTAAGAAAATGTTTCCTAAAACGTACAATACCGCACTTATTCACCTTTATGCTGTACTTTGACAAAGTTAGCTCAGCGTTATCACGAACGATTTTGTTTAGGAAAATACTCATGCAGCTTTAAGCCTTAACCCCGTTTTTTTCGTTTTTTTTCCTTTTAAGAGAGAAAGTATATAATTGATGAAAAAGTCAACACAACGTATATAAGATTTAGGAAAGTACTATATTTCAGCTAGCCAAACTAGCCTTCTTCAGGTATGAGATTCGAATTGGTGTACAAAAGTTTTTGTAACGGTTATGAAATATGATGCGCGTGCTTTAAAACGTCAGTAAATAACGGAATAACAGAAATGATAAAAACGGTAAGACAAAAAACGTGTATCCGGTGTGAAAAAAAAAAAAATAGAAATAACGGAAATAAACGGTTGAAAACGAAACAGGCAAACCAAAATATAGGATATAGTAACTTGAGCGCCCCTTATGTGCATTTCTGTCGGTAATTTATTCCTGCGCATTGGTCGTTCTTTAAAAATAAATGCGCAGTTAAATCGAGAACGAGGAATGCATATCGAGGGCACTCAAGTTAATATATCCCAAAGAAAAAAGAAAGGAATGTTTTAAGTCTTATCTTGTAGGTTAAGGCCGTTAGGTTCTAGAGTACCAGCGCGGATTATAAGGCATGCTTCTCTTGCTTTACGACGTTGTTTACGAACAGAGTCGCGATTACTATAAAATTTTTCAAGCGATATTAGTTGCATGTCTAAAGCTAAATGGTTAGGTGCATGTTAGCATGAAATGTTCTGAAACATTAGTAGGCTTGGATTTAGAGACGGGGTTATCGACTGTTCTGTGGTGTTCATTAAAGCGTTCTTTAATAAGCTTACGTTTAGTTTCACCAATGTATTGTAGTTTGCAGCGGTTACATTGGATCATGTAAATTACGATTTTAGTATCACAGGTGAAATGAGATGTAGTCGTGCGTGTTTCGCCTTGGTAAAAAAAGCATAAGTAGTTAATCCGTTAATTATATGTAAGGGCAGGTTTTATACAATTTTTACCGCAGTGGTATGAGCCAGGTGGAAGTGGAGTGGTGTTACTGACTGATGGTAGTTTAGCTTTGACAAGAATGTCACGAAAATTAGCAGTGCGATGGAAAGCTATGATGGGACGGTCTTTAAATACATTTTTACAACGTTCGGAGGAGAGAAGTAAAATCTTTTAAGAGCCACCAAGAACTGCAAAAGAAAGTAACCAATTCTACTTCAGTTTTCAACGGTGTTTTTTGTGCGGCTTACTTAAGAATAACTGTTTTTGATGACTAAAATTTTTTCTCTGGAAAGACACGGTGTTTCTCTCCATACTCTAAATTTTCGTGAATATTAAATGGTTTAGCATAAAAGTAAGGAATTGTTCTTTTTATTCGCTTATAGTTTAAAACCAAATTATGATTTGCGTTGGCGTGTTTTGGTTGAACGCATGTTAGGTAGTGTGAGGTTACATTTCGAGGGCTAACCCTTCGTCAGGTTTTTTTTTGGAACTTGTCTCATAAAACACTAAAGGCGTATTCACACTAGCGACGCAAACGCAAGCGCAGACGCAAGAGCAATAAAAACAAGTGTGAATGTAACTTGAAGCAGACGCAAGAAAAAGGAAAATTTCCTTTTTCTTGCCCACACCTTGCGCTTGCGTTTGCTCTTGCTTCACAAATTTCCAAGTGTGAATGGTGATGACGCAAACGGAGATGCAGACGCAAGAGCAATAAAAACAAGTGTGAATGTAACTTGACGCAGACGCAGACGCAAGAGCAATAAAAACAAGTG